>JABXWE010030678.1:0-23517 GCA_014611495.1 Limonius californicus
ACACTATAATCTCTACAAAGCCCTTAAAATAATCTTAACTACATGAACTTTTGCACGTACAAATGTACCTAAACATCTCCAAAATGACGTTTAACGCGTCGCAGACAGTTTAATCGTTACCTATGGCACACTAAGGAAGTAAACAACAAACTCAACCACAGATGTCGCCAGCGTGAGCATTTTTAATTCAATTTTGCAAATGTGCTCGTATTACCTAGTATGCTCATATTTCCCAGATACACCCTATTACTAAAAAAACATTACATTTTGTTGTTTTAGAAGTTTTTTATCATAAATGCAATTGGTGTTACCTTCAAGTGTCTTACACTGGAATATCCATATTCATTTTTGAGTAGTTCATATTTGGTTTTTTATATTTTGATTGCTTCTTTCGTAGGGTCATGTACGCTGGTAATGATGTCTTCATTACCTCGGTGAATGTGGAACCTTGTGTGTTTTATGAATTTCTCGTCTAGTCGTCGTTGATATAATTGCCTCGTACTCTAATTCACAAAGTTATCTAAGTTGCATTTGAGGGATTCAATTGTCTCTAATTACCAGCTTCTGCAACGTCTTTATATTTGTTGACATTTTTAAACGGGAATAGCAGTTCAGCGCTTACAAGATACTGGTCAAATCCACACGTAATCCCTTGTAAACCATGTACGTCATTCCATTGTAATGCTGATTCCTGTTTACTGATGTCATAATCAGTGATTGCTTTTAGATTACGTGTAATCTGGATCTCCAAGTATAACGATGAATGTCCTTATATTTATAAAAGCCATTATTAATTTTTAGATCATAAATTTCGCATTACTGTATTAATCTTCGTCCATTATCGTTAGTTCTTCCGTCTCCAAACAGTCCCACCTTTCTACCATTTTTCTGACATCCAGTTATACTATTAAAATCTCTAACAATCATAATAGCTTCTCTGTTATTACCTAAATCTGTTATAGTTTCGCCGTACACAAAAATTACTTTTTACAAAAGACTTAAGGTATACAAGTGGTGCTACCAAACACCCTGTATGTCTGGAAATACATCCACATTATAAGACCAAAATCTTCTACATCTTTTCTTAATGGGATTTTTCGATGCTCCGAATAAAGCAGATATAAAATGATTGCATAAAAATAAACACTCTGTATAAAAACCGAAATTGAAAATTTGAGCGTTTTTTGCAGATGTTTTAATTCGAATCTTACTTAACGCCACATTGTTAACTTCTAAGATATTTTAAGTACTGCCAGAAAAATGTCCAACCTTACTTTGGGTCATGTAACAAGTGAACGGACTATAGTTAATTTCAATAATAAATTGAGTAATTATTCCCGTAGGCATACCCTGTATAGCTTGTATTAGCGGAACTTGTGAAGATGATCTACTTAGACGAAGAAATCAGCAACTAAGAGCATAAATTAGTCATTGGATACTGAGACTACATGACGTCAAACGTAGGCTGATTTATGTGGAGGAAATGAAGATATAGAAGTGGATGGAACTGTTTCTGGTCGTAAAAGTAAGGTGTGGTTGCGCAGATTCAACATGAGTGTTAATTGGTTTGTTTTTATCGCAAAGTCGTAAACGGCTTGAGTTGGATTCAACAACAATCAATTGAAAACGGTTAAAAACTGTTAAAAATGTGTTTGTTATTCACAAATAATTTTGCGTTAATTACAAATTAATTTTTAATTGAGGTTTTTAAATTGTAATGTTTAGGAAATACAAAGATTGCTGATAATAATTATTGCTTCAAGACGATGAAAAACCAAAGCATTTCTTTATTATTATATGTAAAGGTAATTATTTTTGTTGTTGTAAAAATGTATTACAAATTTGGTATTTATGAACAAAGCTAAATTTTAAGTATTTTATATCATAGTTTTATAGAATTATATAAAAAAACAATCAAAAAAAAGTTGCATCGGCCGGGAATCGAACCCGGGCCGCCCGCGTGGCAGGCGAGCATTCTACCACTGAACCACCGATGCGTGCCTTAAAATTGACATAAAGTTGCTATATCTGCAAAATTGTGTTCTATTTTTGCGATATATTTAATCAATTTATTATACTTTGATAATAATTTAAACAATTTTTACCATCATAAAATTATTTTCATTCGCGAACACTAACAAAACTGTAAATAGTGCGAATATATCTTAATATCTTAATAATAATCCACTCCTTCAACGAGTCTGATAGTTGGGTTGCCTACACAAACACTCCAACAAGTTATAAAATCAGTCATTTCTTTTAATTATTTTTAATGTTCTCCCTATTCATACGGGTCCTCCTATATTTACTTTCTATTCCGTATTAAATGCGTACACACAATTAACTGTTGAAAATTGTTATGTTAAACTTCTTCAAATACAAAGTATCGCTTGCATTCAATAATACAAGGTTTCTTCCAGACTTAAAAAAATATATGTACCAATTGTTAGAAAAGCCTACGATTCACTGATTAAAACAAAAACTGTACAAAGGTGCCAATCATCGGGGACCTCTCAACAATACCCACATTTACCCTATGTAGTTTGAATTATACAAATGTTCTAAGGAGTTCCAAGGGTTCCACCCTTCTTTATTCACTTATTCAGTTTCGATGTGAGAGGTTGATGAGTCGGAGGTCAAGGTGGGTTTTTAGTGAATTTCTTAAGAATTCAGCTTCAGAAACTAGTTCGTAATTTTGCTAATTTCATTCAGAAACCGTTGGGGCTTCTTTCAATATTAGTATATACCTCAATAATTCCTTTAAACACTTACTACAGAATCCATATTTTTTATTACTCTAGCGGTGATGACTGGCATGGGTGCCAATCTATGGTGCATTCCAGTTTATGCAGAGAACCAATCATTGAATCTTCTGTACTTCAACCCTTATTTCCAGCCAAGTCAACGAATATTGCTCAAACAAATTTGAAAAAAAATTGCTAACTGAGCAGAGACCTCATGTCGAATACAGGAATGGCCAAGTGAAAACCCTGTAGCTGAGATGACCAAAAAGGACTTCGCTCCTATTTTGAAGAACGTTTTGCGTCACCTGAATACTGAGGTCGTCAAAAATGGATCCCGCGCAACAGGATTATTTCCATGGAATGCCGACGCCAGTGATTATACCAAGTGTCTGGGGAAGGTCATGGTCAGCGCTAATGAGGCACTGATTATTGCAGACAGTGTTGAGATTCCATTGACAGTACTGACATACGAAAAATTGGTGGAGATTCTTGGCAACGAGACAATGGCCCGCCTTGAAAACTACAGACGTTCCAAGGAAGAGGAATGTCTTTATCAGATTATGAAGGTATTCAAACGAAGCAAACCTCTTGCACGACTAGACGCAACTACATCTTCAGAAAATTTGTTAATACGTTAAAACGACACCGACCCTGACGTCTGAGTGTCCCACTCCCACACGACAACGACTTTACTGAACAAGACATTCTGAATATGTATTTTGCTGATTGTCTCACACTCCGAAGTTTCCGAAAAAGAAATAAGTTCTTTTGGTCCTGAAGATGTTGCAATGGATTTTCCTAATTCGAAACCCGCGATCCCGCCAGCGGTTATAAGTATTAAAGAAAGACATCCACTTGTATTCCTACCGTTTGCAGTCTACACAACAATTATATGAAGCTGATTATCCTCAGTGTGTCGAATATTGCCAGTGATTCCTAAATATCTTCAATGGTGACTTATTGGAGAAAACGTTTTCCACTGACGAGGCCGGGTTTTATTTAGATGGATACACTAATTCGCCAAACACGCTTTATGGAGTTTGGAGAAGCCTAATTTTACGGTAGAGACATCTCTTCGTCCTCGAAAACTAGGAGTGTGGGCGGCCATTTCAAGGGCTAGAAAAGTTGGACCTTACTTGTTTGAAGGTAACGGTAAGACAAATGAGTTTATTAGTTGTACAATCAGCAATGATTTTTTTCAGGCACTTTGACTGCGGAAAGGTATCGAGAAGAGATTTTACCGCCCTTTTTTGAAGGGCTTTATGACGGTAAATTCAGATTTGGTTTTTCCAACAAGACGTCATTGCGCACACAACACATGATACCTTAAATATGATATGAGAATTTTTCGACAGACTGATTATTAGTCAAAACACAGCAATACCTAATCCTGCAAGATTCCTGCGACCTCGCGCCATGGGACTTATTTTTGTGGCCGTATGGCGGTCTTGGGCGAAGGTGGTGAACATTTCGACCATTTATTATAAATTCTTTGTTTATTGCAATTAATTGCAAATTAAGTTATTATCATTTTATGGAAATGTATTGTTTATGAAAGGAAAGAAGAAGAAGGGGTAGACCAGGTCTAATTAGACGGGAGGAAGGCATCTGGCGAAATTTGGGACAGCAAAAGAAAGCAGTAAATAGGAGAATAAGTCGGAGAGCGGTACGTGAAAGGTGGAAATAACAGCGAGTGGCAGACAGGAGAATAAGCCGGAAGGCGGCAGACGTAAAGAGGGAGGAAGGAGGAAAGACTGAGGAAAGAGGGAGAGAAGAAGGAAAGAGTGAAGAGAGAAGATGTAGTGGAGAGAGAAAGCTTACCATAGCGTCTGGAAGTATACCTTCGTGGTATAGGAAGCGCGATAACCACGCGTTTTCTCTTGGTATCTCAGGTTTGGGAACAAGCCCCTAGCTTAGGTAACTGGGCGGGTTCCGGGATAGCGGTTGGATTCGGGGTGGCAGTGATACCAGGAGGTTGGCTTCCGGACACATTGGATTCCGCGACCAACCGGGTAGCCTAGATCAATAACATCATCATCATCCAACCCCTTCCATCCAGTGTTGGATATAGGCCTCCCCTAAATACTTCCATCTTTCGCGGCCTTCTGTGCTTCTCGGTCATTCTAGTTCAGCTACTATATTTAGGTCATCTGCACACATTGTGTGTGGGCGTCCCCTGTTTTTCTTTCCAGTCCAGGGTTTTCAATTTTGGATTTTCATATTCCACCTTCCGTCCGTTTGTCTCATTGTGTGCCCTGCCCATCTCCATTTTTGTGATGCCGTATGTTCTATTGCATCTGTGACTTTGGTTCCTTGACGAATGCTTTCGCTTCTGACATGGTCTATTACTTTAATATTCAGCATCTGTCTCTCCATCGCCCTTTGTGTCTTAGTTATTCTGTGATATATACTTCTTGTTAATATCCATGTTTTGCGTTCATACTCAGGGCAGATACCACACATTGATTATATATTAGTCTTCTTGATATAACGGTATTTTTTATTTTTCCAAATCTGATTTTCTCAGCCGCATGCTGCCCAGCTCATTCTTATTCGCCTTTCCATTTCTGCTGTCAAGTTTTGTTTGTTTGGGTTTACTATTTGGTCTAGATACTCTTGCACCTTATTTTTATTGTTTCACCATTTATTGTAATATCTCTGTTGTCGTCTTGGTTTGTCATTATCTTTGCTTTGTTTTTATTTAATTGTAAACCTCCTTGTTTTGATCTTACATCGAGTTCATCTGCCATGGACTGAAGATCTTCCAAACTGTCTGTTATCGTCACTATATCGTCCGCATATCGTAAGTTATTAAGCCTATTTCCATTTATATTGACTCCTTTCTGGTCCCAGTCTAGTGTCTTGAATATATCTTCTAGCGCCGTGATGAATAATTTTGAACTCATCGTATCGTCTTGCCTCACTCCTCTTTTAATTGGTAATAGCTCGGCGCTATCGTGCATTTGTATTCTCATTATAGGGTGTTCCTATATCGATTGGATTAAGTTTGAATACCTGTGATCGACTCTTCTGTTTTGGAGTGCCTTTTCTACTACCCATAATTCGATGCTGCCGAACGCCTTTTCGTAGTCAATAAGGGCTAAGTATAATGGCAAGTAATATTCCGTTCATTTTTATATTAACGTTCTTAGAGTAAGAAGGTGCTCACTGGTACTGTATCCTTTGCGGAATCCTGCTTGTTCGACAGGTTGATAAAATGCAAGCTTGTTATTAATTTGATTTTACTTAGTTGTTTGTATATGTGTGAGGGGAGTGAGATGGGGCGATAATATACATAGGAAGTCAGAACTAGACTGGCGTCCCAATCCAAGAATGGAGGAAGCCAGTGCAATGGTCAGTCCACAATGGGTAGAGCCGGGCGCATCGTTTCCGGTGACGCCTTGAAGGATAGTGGCTACATGACCCAGAAAGGGAAAGATATGCTTAATTGCTAGGTGCTTTGCCAGTTCTAATTCGAAAGCGTGTTTATTAAAACTATTTTTAAATGGTTTTTTTGCAAAATCTGTTTATAAAAGTAGGGTTAGGTACGTTTTGTGACATGTTCATAACGAACTTTTCAGCACCTACGTTGACGTTAAATTAAAAAAAAACAAGTTATTGTTTTACTTATATTGTGATTCAACTTAAAATACTTTCTGCTTAAGCTTAAAATTGTTTGTTCGGTTTGTATGAGTTATCCACCAACAATTCCCTAATTTCGTTATCCACACACATTATTCCTACAATAATGCAGCGCTAAGGATCATTTGTAGGAGTATAAATACTCCATGGGGTTAATAATCTTTATTGACTTTTAGAAACTACTTGGTTCCATGTAGTATACACATTTATTTTCTTTGCTATTATGTCAAAACGTAAATTAAATTATGAAGATTTTGGAACGAAGCATTAACAGGTGATACACCTGTAATGTGGAGAAACTGTTGAACAAGCCGAAAAATTAATTTAAAAGTGGAGGGAACGTGAACGTGTGATTGCATAAATAAATGTATTTATAATTCCTAAATGATTAGATTAATACTTCGGTTATACTGTTGATATGATATGTAACTACTTATTAACATGATTTATTAAACATTTATTATTGAAATTAAAAATTATTAATATTGAAACAATTTTTTTACCTGTAATATAGTATACAACAATTGTATAGTTTAGATTTTCCCAAATCCAAAACTTTTGTGCAAACGTTTCATAATTGAAAGCTTATGTCTACTGTTTTTTGTGGCAGAAAATTAATTTTCAAAGACGTGGTGCGACAATTAATGCAGACGTTTATGTTGATATCCTGAGAAAGTTGAGAAGGGCGATTCAAACAAAGAGCGAGCATTGCTGACCTGCTTGGTACTTTTGCAGGATAACGCCCGACCGCACGCGGTGACTCGCACTGTACAACTCATTGAGCAATTCAATGGGAAAAATGATAACCATTGTTCATGCAGTCACATCTTAGCGCTGAACGACTTTAAAAAGCATATTTAGGAGAAGGAACAACATTCTGCATATTTACTCACATTCTTTTCCAACGTGTAACGAATGCGGACAATTCAAATAAATAAAATCCCTGGTTGAGAACCTCTGACATTTTACAAATATTTGAACTGCTTGAATCTAAACTTATTGCTTTATTTTTTAGTAGATCCAGAAGGCTTACATGTAGCAAGTATATGTTGTTTGTTCTTCAAAATTACTCCCAACATTCACCAGAATTGTTTCTAAATTAAGGGAATTCGTAAAAATTTGTTTCCTGCAAAGCTTTCAGCTGATTCCCAATTTTAAAAGTTTCGTGGCTAACGGCTTTCGGGTCTAATTACTGTATGCTGAACATTTAGTATGGTTTCGTCATGATCCGTACATCCACATAGAACAACAAAGTTTGAAAAATGGATAATTATACAGGGTGAGTCTCTTAAAATGAGTCAGTTATTTGAAGTATTAAATATGTTCTCCTTGAAAGATTGTAGTAGTGAGTTTTCACTATATATAGGTGCAAAAAAATATAAGATTAAACAAATTGTACTAATAAGGATTAAAAACCAACTGAATTTTTAAAAATTAAAGCTTTTAGGTACTAACGTAAAATCGAAAATGAAACAGAAGTAAATCTAGCTGAAATCACAAACTGGGAAAACAGAGCTGATACTATCTTCTCAGATACTTCTAAATGAGATATTTCGTATTTAAATTTATACTGTATCGACTATTATCGGCAATCGTTATTAGAGCGTTAATATGTCTAATTTAAATTAATTAAAATAATTAAGAACCCTTCTTTGAATACTGCCACTACTATATATAATTATAAAATGAGGTAATATGGACTACTAATAATTATGGAGCCAGCTTATCACGCGAGAAGCTTTCATTTCGATTCCCGACGGAGCTATTTTTGACATTTTTGTCTTCAACTTTAGTTATTTGTTAATATTATCAGGCCATCTAGTGTTCATGGTATTCGCTAATACCAAACGTGGCGATTACTAAAAATCTTTTAATAAATAATAAAATTGAATTATTTATACCAAATACACATAAGGTGCTAAGGGAATTGATAAAGTACCGGACCTACAGCTTAACTGGGCCCCAAACCATGGTCTTCAGCTCTAGAGTAGATTTCATGTACTGGTTCGACATTGCTTTGCGAAAGGGAACTACCGGTAACAACCGAATGTTCTTGTGATGGAATTTAAAACCCGCCTAAACAACAACAACAAAAACATATCTGCACGCAAAGTATGCTTAAAATGATGATTTATGTGTTTACTAGGTTCAAGGAATTAGACTATAAACGACTGAGAATGTCTAATTATGATGTTATTGTGAGCTATTAAGCTAAAAAAAGATAATCCATTTAAAGTCTGCGGTTTTCAAACAATCGTTAAATTAGTTAGATATTCCTGCTTTTGAGTTACACGAATTTTCAAAAATGAATAGCATTTTGCCACAACTGTTACATTTAAATGTCTCTAAACTTAAAAAGAAAACTCTCTGTATGTTATTAATGTTGGGTCTGACTCTACAACTACTTGTTTAGGTTAATTAACCTTGAAGTTCTTAGATACCAGAATGAAATTAAACGAAATTAGCGGTAAAATTCTTCTACTTCAAAAATAACATTCAAAATGTCTCTTTTAGGGAAAATTTCTAAGGCAGCAGCTTGTAAACTTTATTAAAATTAATCTCCTTCATCCCGGAATGCAACCCAACCGCCATTTTTTAAACGAGATGGTAAATCTTCGGAAAGTATAATACAATTATATGATAAAATAAACACTAGATGTCTGGTTTTTGTATTTTTATCAAATTTGAGTAATTAAGTAGTCGTAATACTGGCTTTTGTCGTTAGAGAGAATATTTTAAATATTTTAAACCCACCCAAAAATATATAACAAAGTTACCAAAAACAAGTGTTTCAAAAGATTCTATTAACAAAACAACGCCATATATTTTGATATACAGGTGAGTTGCAGGGACAAACTTCTAGGGCTTAAAGTATACACGAAAACAAACATTTTTGTTAAAAAATTTATGGTCAAAAGTGGTTCCTTTCAAGAATAGAGCTTCTCAAAGATTCTTTAAGAAGCGCCTAAATGTAGCTAACTCAATTTACTACCTACTATTTGTTTCCATAACAATGGAATTTGAATTTGAAAAATGGGAAAGTGAGCTTTATTTATCCTGTATTAATTTCCGTCGTTATGGAAACAAATAGCAGGTAGTAAATTGAGTTGCCTACATTTAGGCGCTTCTTAAAGAATCTTTAAAAAGCTCTATCCCCTAAACGCGTTTGACCGTACATTTATTAACAAAAAATGTTTGTTTTCATTCATACTTTAAGCCCTAGAAGTTTGTCCCTGCAATTCATTAACACCCTCTATAGTTTAAGGAAATACTACTATGAAACTAATGAAAATGTTAATATCCTTGAGATATTTTTTACTATACAGTATGAGCCATTTAAGTTATCCCCCATTAGAAGTGGTTGCCGTAACCCAACATACATATAGGTTGGCAATCAAAACCATTTTTCTTTTTCTTTTAATTGGTTAATGTTGTCTACTTACGACTGTCAGATGTCGCGATGTCGACTTTAGCACATTTTAAGTGAGATGTCTTCAAATAATAAACGCTTGGTATTCTTGAATTGCGCAAAAGTGCAGCTGCTGTCCGCAATACATATGTATATATATAAGGCGCTACCCAACTAGAAGGTCACCGCCTCAAAAAATATTTAGTCGCCTTGACGGTTCTTCAAGAAACGAATGTAAATATGCTAATTCCAGAAGATGTAGGTCTAGAACGATTACGAACATGGAAAATGAACTAGCAGTGTTAGAAGTATAAGTCTAAGAGTAAGAGATCTAAGCACACATTTAGATATTATTAGAACTTCAGTTAGAACAATTATATACAGGGTGAGTACTTTATCTTGTCAAAGTAGGTAGACTACATCCATTACAGCTGTTCGTATTCTCTAGATATCTTTGTAAATTTTACATCGTTTAAAGAAATAATAATCAAAGTAGTTACGTTGGATGTATTAAGAAACTACTCTGAAACTATTTACTAATAAACAAGATGCAGTGTTGCAATAGGTCTCTCTCTCTAAGTCTTCAGTCTCTTGACTGGTTTGACGCATGTTTTCAATCTCGTCTTCCCTCAGATTTTTTGCAATATGTACATTTACAATATTTATTTATTATAATTTAAACGACACAGACACATAGGAAACCAAGCTAACATTAAAAAATGTTGACATAACAATACCAATAACAATAAAAGAAAATTAAATCAACACAAGTAGAAAAACACTAATTAATGACGTAATACATGTTCAAACTGCCGATGCCGTCCATCTTACTGTTGACATAATTCAATTCGTCGCAGAATAGAATTTCTAACACCAGTTAGGATGTATGGGATGATTGACCGCATGATTCAATAATTCTTTCAGGTAAATATTTCTGAGTTTCTACAGGAATTTCCTAGACGTTTTTTTTATTTAACCTACAAAAGAAATCCAACGAAGTCAAGTCCGGACTACGTGGAGGCCAAGCTTCTTGTTATTAATCTGTTATGGAAAGTTTAATCTTACAGTTCATACTTGTGAATGATACCACAGCACACATTTATAGTAAAAATTCTTTGAAAGTGTGCTTGCCGAATTCAATGTGGGTTATCTTGTGAATAGAATTAAAATCGTGTCTATTTACACACGCATTGTTGCTAAATAAGTAAGAAAATAGAATATTTCTAAAAAAAAGTGGGTTAGTAGGAACTTCGTTTCTTAAAAATTGGAAAAATTCACTCGACGTGGGTAATCATCTTCAGTAAGGTGTTGCCCTAATGTGACGTGATAAGGATGAAAGCGGGTTGCTCTTAATATGTTCAATACTGAACTTTGGCTAAAGCCTGCAGTTCTTGCAGCTGCTCGGTAGCTTATATGGGGATTACCTGTTACTAGTTCCATGACTGCCTCTTCAGCTTCTGCAGTTGTAACATGTCGCTGTTTCACATTTGGCTTGTAATACTGTCCATATTGCCGCAAATTTCGTTCCAAATTCTTAAAGGCATTATGTGATGAAAGGGGTCTATCCGGCTACCTTGGTGCATATTGTCCTACTGTTAAGTCCGCCGCCCACCTGCATTCTCCCAAAATCAACATCACATCTGTTTCCTCGCTATTAGAATACATAAAAAATTGTTATTATCAGAAAAATCTATACGAATCAATGACTTTGTACAGAAGTTTGTTAAGTTTTGACAAAACGTAGCTGACATTTCCTTGTCCAAAGGACTTAAAATAAAAATTAAAAATTTTTATAGTTAGAAGAAAAGTTCAATATGCGTTCGATGCATGAGATGTGAGAGGTGCAGCCTATAAGATAAAATGGTCATATTGTACATTAACAAGATTTTTTGTTGCATTTATGCCGGGTTTCGCAGCTTACTACGCCAAAGATTTTTGTGATGCGAATCTACATCCGGCAATTGCTTCTTTTCTATGGCCTCCATTACGCTTCCCCCAAATTTTACATGAGCATCATCTGTTTGTCTTTCTTTTGGTTGGTAATCATTCCCACATTTTCTTTGGCCACCTTTGTGGTTGTACTGTCCTCATATGGCTATTCTAAGGTAGCCTTTTGATTTATATTCTTTCTACTAACATATCTTATATTCATATCTGTCTTCGAGTGTTTTCATTCCTTACATGTTCCAGTCTGAATGTGTAAAAACTTCGTCGGAGAAAATTCATTTCTACACCAGTTATTCTTTTTCTATTTTTTGTTTTTGGTAATTTTTCAGAACTTTAATCTGTATGTTGTTATACTTTCTACGCTCTTGACCTTGGAATTACTTGCCCTTGAAGGGAGTCTTACGTGTTAAATTGTTCTAGAATTCTTGCACCATATTTCGCAATATGATGGAATATTTCTGCTGCTGCCTATTGAGATTCGCGTTTCGTTTTTTCTTCAGTCGGACATCTTCTTCGGCTCGGTTGTTTGCGGTAAGCACACTAATCAAATAATGCAAGGGCGGCTAGGGATTTGGATGGGTGTCCATTGCGTAAATTTCGTATCGTTGTTTTCACCGTGGGGTGAACAGAACCATCGACAAGTGTCGGATTAAAGAAACACGCTGGAATTTTAACCTTTGGAAGGCAATTCATTGCGAATTTGCTGATCGCCTTTGGCGGATTATTATTATCGAGCCAATTTCCTGTCCCTCGGGATGTGCCATTGCTGCGACAAACGAGGAAGGTTGTTCAGCGAATATTTCGTCTTGAAATTTCCTGAAGAACGTCTGCCTTTTTCCGGACCTAAGAACACCCCAGATTGTGCCTGCCTCTCTCTCTACTATCTTCAAAGAAAATTAAGGTAAATTAAACAGTTATTGTGTGGTGAAAATCTATTTTCGAGTTTCATTTTCAAATTTTAAGTGTTAAACCATTTCTTTGATGCGACAAAAAGTGACCTCCAGTCGCCAATTGTCACTCTCTTTTTCTGTTAACTGTAAAGAGTAACCATAAATTGTATTTTTTTTGTAAACTCAGATGCCACTGGCTGCGTAGGTTTGTTTTAAGAAATTAAATGCTGACGTTTCGGCCTTCCACGAAAATTAGCTGTGATTTGGAAGGTGGCGTCCGCTGATTTTGACCTACCCTGTACAAAACTGGGAAGATTTCCCTACCGTAAGCGGTTTCCGTAAACCACTCCTACTCCTCTGAGCTAAGCCGTAGGCCTTTTTCCATCTTTCTTGTGGCGGGTTGACGAAAAAGCTCGTTTGGCCCGTAAAAATATATATAAGAAATATCTGCCATTCTCGGAGTATTTTCTCGCTTTTAAATAGGCAATAATTAAATATATCTACTACAAGTTTTATCACGACTGATTGGATATTCTTGATCAACTCTATCGGAATACCTTCTAAACCTGGCGATAGTCCATTTTATATAGCTTTTAGTTCGTCTTTAATCTCTTCTATAGTTATACTATCAATTTTCATTTCTTACTCTATAGTTCTTAGTAGACGATTTATTGGTTTGCATTCTTGTCTGTCCTCTGTTAACAAGTTCTGATTATTATTATTATTATTCCTGTACAGTATGGTTCAAGCCCACCATACTGAAACTCATTGGCTTATTATATTATTATAGGCGTTTTCTGAGCTCGCAATGTCCCATCATGAGGCGATTTGCATCCCATGTCTGTTTTCTGTTCAGTTGCAGAAACTATTTCGATTTAGATCTAAATGAGATCCATAAAAAGGCGGGATTGCCTCATTCTAGGGATCTCTTTCCAATATGTTTTTTGTCGGAAGCTTAGTCTATCCCATATCTTGAGGTCTGATATGCTAACTCACAGGAGGGCAGCGCGCCCACCAATAGCTCTTCAGCGCTTTTTTTGGCCAATCCATCTGATTTTTCGTAATCGCCAATCTCTTGGTGCCCTGGCACCCGTTCCATGATTTTTCTGTTATATCCTGCCAGTGGCATTAGTATTTCGAGGCAATACTTAACTACTCTGGAACGTACTGCCAAGCTCTGCAGAGCTTTTAGAACAGTTTTACTGTTAGACACGATATGGATGGTTTTGTACTGGTATCGTCTGTACCATGGTTTCAGCATCGAAAACAGTAGTGAAAGAGCCCAGTTTAATGCTATAGTCTTCCTTTGTTCTAGCTCCAAATATTCCTGCTCCCGTGCCGCTATTAGTTATTGATCAGTCTGTATATAAAGTGTCTCCCTTGCGGTTTCTCAGCTTTTCGTCATTTTCAGATAGGTACTACCACCATGAAGGCTTTCTGAAAGTCGTAGCCATCGTTGATTCTGAATGTATCCTTACAGTGTTAGTTTCAATCACTGTTCTGGATACTTCGGGTTGGTTTTCTCTTTTAGAGAAGATTCTCCTAGATCCACTAATTTTTGCCTTGTCAGCCTATGACACCACCACAAGTTGCAGAAGAGGGAGGTTTAGTAGCGTTTCCATTAATGCAGGTTCTATAGTATTTTTTCCACCAGTCAATTCCAATTCATTCTATTTTTGTTGTATTTTTTAACATGCTGCCTCCTACTTAAGAGTTTATTCTATATAAGACTGAAAATATTTTAAGGGCGATTTCTTATTTCTTTTGTAGCTAAATTTAGAAAATCCCTCTACTAATTTTTTGTGAATTGGATCATTGAATATCAAGACAAGTCAGAAATCAGTTTTGTTTTAATGAGAATGTTAATTTAATTTTTTCATATAACTACAATAATTAACATGTAAATTATAATAGCGCAATAGTTTACATGTTAATTCTTAAAGTATTCAAAGGTCATTTTAGAATGACAATACCAGAGCGTACCAGTGGACTTTTAGTAGCGTCGATGTATTAATAATAAATTAACATAATTTAGTTAACTAGTTTACTCTCCGCCATAGTGACATTATTTAATTGAAAGTGACGAAAGTATAGTGATAATATGCAAACAGTTCTCTTTACTAATAAGGAGCGTCTCTGTAGCTGTATTGATTCATAGTGTTGGGATGATTGATTTTGATTATTTTGACAATATCCAGTTTGTATTTGTCCCTAAATCTGAATACGATTTTGGATTTAATCTCTAATATGGTTGTACTATATTAGGACAACCACCAACGTTAGTCAGGTGTTGGTTGGGTTGCCTATATTTCTAGAATTTTCTTTTCCAAGAGTATCATAAATATCTACAAAAAAAAAACGTTGAAACGCAATGGAATTGATAAATGCTTGGTAGTGGTTCTAGATATAAAGGAAAATCTTTAAGAGGTACTAATAAATAACTTTCCAAAGCTACTACATCTTGTTTGGAACAACATCTAATTAATTGAAACTAATTTATAGTAGAATTCTTGACTTTCAGGAAATTTTGTATTTCATTAATTTTTGATTAGTGCTTTACAAGGCTAAATAATTGCAAAATATAATTTTATGAGAATTCCTGGTAGGGCAATAATTAATATGCGCCTGTTCATTACTTTAGTACGTAAGTAAATCACACGAACTTCAAAGCTAAACGTCATGCCACACTTTTCGAGCAGGCATTTCCCATTATTCGCCATGCAAAGCAAATATAATTTCTAAATGGACTTTCTGTGCAAAAGCATAATCTTTGATTTTCCAGTCGGACGTTAACTGAAAATCCATTCAAAAGAGCTGTGACAATTAAAATATAATAAATAACTCAATCAAAGAATAGCGTGAGTGGCGTTTGGCTAACTTTCAATGTCACTTTTGACAACGGCCATTTATTTTACAGAAAACGTTTAGTTGTGAATTAGAAATATCATTGTAGGAAGTACGGGAAACTTTTTCTAGCTGTCGGTCAATTATTGTTGCTCGCATGTGGTCAAATCGTTAACTATTTGATGTGGACTGTAGAAAAATACGAGTACGCTCGTAAATGCTAAAAATAGCTTATATGTACTGATCGGATGCTTTTAATCCCTTGGCTCTTATTATCTACTTTGGTGGAAAAGGTAATCACACAGAAAATATAGTTGACATAAAATCTTATTGTGGAGGCAAAAGTAATGAGATTGTATTGACCTCTTCATACAATGCTCAGTAAAGCCAATCCCAGAAAATTGTAAAACCCTTCGGTGTATTGGACACTAATTGGATTTTCCTCGAATTTTCATTATCGATAATTATACAATTTTCCTTTTAGCACTTTGAGTTTAGTTATCTGGAAATTTTGAGAGAAAAGAAAAAAGAGAGGAAAGTTACTAAATAGGAGAGGCGTGGAAGCATTCGAAAGGAAAGCCTTGAACATAAAGGTAAGCAGAAGTATTTTATACAATCGTAGACTGCAACAGAAATTTATAAAAATCGCATTAATAAGGAGTGCACGTAAAGTCGTCGGTCCCGGTTGCCATACCTATGTTTTAGCAATTATTAACTCTAATATATAATTCTACATAAGGATTATAGCACCCTTTAGCTTAGAAGTGGGTATCAAACAGACACATTTCTCCTTTAAAAGAAAACGAGGAAGAAGAACAAAGCCGCAACAGAAATGTATAACAATCACATTAATAAGAAGTGCACGTAAAGACATCAGTCGCGGTTGACATACCTATGTTTTAGCTATTGTTAACTCTAATTGATATAATTCTGCGTAAGGATTATAGCAATCTTCACCTTCACTTCAGAAGTGTGTATCAAAAAGACACATTTGGCTTGTGAAAGAAAACGAGGAAGAAGAAAAACAAAGGAGCTTTCGTGCTGTTTTTTCAAAAACGTTATTCGTGCGGCCCCTGCAAGGTTCCTTAAAAATCGTATCCTCTAGTTGCTTCGATCGTGTTTACCAGCCCAACGTATTCGATTTCAGTGATTCTCAAAAAAATTATTTTCATCATCTAACTAGGAATCAATTTACTAACATGCGCAAAAAATTAAAATATTTTTAGGGGTTTGCTTAAAGGATCAATTGTTGGCTGTCACATTTCGATTGAATCCTTCTATTGATTTCACTAATCGAAAAATTGATTGTATAATAGTGGATCTGAATCTATTACAACCCCAATAGCTCACAGGTACTCACAGGAAGTGTAGTGACTGCTAACACGATGCTGGTACACGAAATGGATACATATCTCGAGCTACGCCAACTTGTCTTCAATGCCCTTCCCGCAGGAGCGGATCCAAGATTTCATGGATCAAAAAATCCACCATGTCCCAACTTAAGGGTTAAGATAACGTCGATGGTTTCATAGCTAAGCTTACAAATAACACCTTTTCTTAGAGTGTCGTATGACGTCCGCCCACCACTTATGGATGACTCAAGTGGCCGGATTTATTGAAGAGGTTGTCAACTCCTGCTCTACATAATTATCATACGAATTTAACCACTTATCATATCGTGGTATAAGATTTTATATACCTTCCTCATGGAAGCTTGCAGCCTGTGATAACAGCCAATTAAGAAAACATTCGCGGGTTCTTAAAAAATTCTTAAGATGGAGAAAGAGGTGCTAAATTGGGAGAGATCCAGTGGAATTATACCTAAGATTTTAACAAACACCATTAAATTAATTATGATCCTGCTCTAAATTTTATTAATACTAGACCAATTGTAACTTTTAGGTGTAGTTTCTGATGCACACTATGAATACTGAATAAAACCTTGAATCTTCATTGCTGATATTTCCATAAACAGAAAATATTGCTACACCACACAATTTCTGCTGAGTATTTTTTAAATAATATTTATGGTGCTGCAACACTTTTAATTCTCAAACTTGCAAATGTGCAACAGCACTAGAAATAATGGAAAACCCCATAATATGGTTTTGAAGGGTCGCCTATTAAAGCTTCCTATAGTTGCTGAAAGACTGTAGTAGACAATCAGATGAATATGTTACATATTCTATGAAATAAATATGAGGAAGCTCTCTAAGATGGATGCTAGATTTTCTAATTATGAATCAGTAACCCATCCAAATACATCCTTCTCCAGAATGTTTAGACCATTTGATGAAGAACATATTTGAGTTAATGTGTTGATTGGGCTAATCATCAGACATCAAAAATAAAATTACATTCAGAACAATGTAAACATTCTAGTTACCTACCACGTAAGATAAGGACTATGTCGATGTATTATGCTTCAAAGAGTTCAGCAATAACAGACGAGTATTATACTTTTGCATCAATTATGTAAAAGTATTCATAAAAATAGACCAGATAAAGAGAAGAAAAATTTACTTTAATCAGATAATGCACGTGCCCATACAAGTGTTGTTTCCGTGGCGGACCTTAAAGAGTACAGCTAGTTCATCCAATTAGATGATTTAGTTCTATTTAACCTCTATATATTCCCACTACTAAAAATAATCTACGAAGAAATACATTTTCATCAAATGAAGAACTTGATGAAGCAGCTGGCAAATATTTTGCAGTCCTTGAGAAATCGGAATTTGATAATGTTATAATGGCTTCGGAGTATTAACGGTTACAGGCAGGTGACATGTAACAAATTATAAAACGCAGACTTTGATGAACTGTCAATAACTATTGGGCAGTTGTATTCGCCAAGGGCCTTCTAACCTCTTTCGATCGGTGGTGTTTCGAACGGGATTTCAAGTTTTTCTACGCATTAGCTGGTGCGGCCACAGTTAGTCATTATTATATATTAATTACTACAATTATGCGAATCCCCTGGTGCACCAAACATTTAGAGGGAGTTCTGCAACTGCATTATGTCTAAGCACTAAGCAGACGCTCTGGTATTCACAGAAGTCGACGGTGATATCCCTTAAGCCCCCACGTGCGCGATAATTAATTGGCATATCCTCCGCAAACAATTGAGCCGATGCCCTCCTGTAATAGATGTAACATTCATAACAATAATAATCGGACATAGGCACCATACGAAACCACCTCTGCCAGCTGACTACCTCCCGAATAGTTGCTGGATGAAGAACGATTAAAAATGCCACGAATACTATCTACTCACACAGCTAGTTATAATCACTATGCTACTGAGCAAATGATCAAATTTCAAACAGCAGGCGAGGCAGTTTAATAATAGTTTGAAAGGAGACATCTTTTAACATGTAGGTCATCTACTCTACTGCATCTTCTTAGCTCCCACCACCACCAACCCCAAAATTTGAAATGATAAGAGGTGTCGCGTGAAAGGTTTTTCTGCTCTTTATACAATCTCAAAATTTTGTGCAATTTTTTGATTCGTTTTCGAGAAATTATACAAAATTTTCAGACTGTATAATAAGCCAAGAAAATTAATGAACTATTACTCGACATACGTTGTCATTTAAAATTTTGGAGTTGGTGGTAGTGGCGACAGCTCGATGGGGTAGAATAGATGACTTACATGACAAAAGATGTCTCTCTTCAAACTGTTGTTGACCTGTCTTGCCGATTCTTCCTAATTTGATCATTTATAAAGCTATTTATGGTGAACTGTTTTAGGTGTATCCTGGCACCCTGTATACCAAAACATTGCTAGTGATATAAATGTACATACACGATGCTATGCCGCTACACCTGAGCTTGCTATTGCAGCCCATATTTACATAACAAACACATAAAATGGTAATACGAATGTGGCACCCCGCTCCATCATAGAGAATAAGCGCATAGCAATCAATTAGTATTGTCGCAAACGTGTTTAATAATTTACTACACTAAAATACTAAATACTGACGCCAAGCTGCACTGCCTTCGAAAGACTGTTTTTGCAGGCATTTACCACCCTACTGTACTTCGTTAACCCTCAGCATTCCAAGAACTCATCGGCTCTTGCCTTGTATAGCTATTATATGTTATTATAAACCGGTGGAAGCTACGTACATTTTTGCAAATACTTATTTATTGGGCTTACATTAAAGTAAGTATAAACCACAACCTGACAGTCGTATGTATTAGGTGTTTAAATGCAAGAGTTTATAGGACACCATACTATTTGTAAGCACTTGCGTCTGTGCCATTTACTTAGTGGTAATGACATAGTGCCACTAAATTGCTCTAAGTATCACAAACAATAAGCATCTATTTTTGGCAACAAAAAACAATTTAATTGTAAAAGTTCGGTCTAAATTGAATGTTTTAAAATAACATGGTTTGATTTTAAAGTTAATACAAGCTAATTCAAGAAGGTACCTTATTTTTCATTACTAATAATAGGAAAAGATACTTATTATTGTTAGTTCAGCATGTATATCGCAACCAGAAACAAATATAGAAAGAAAAGACGAAAGAAATTAATTTCTAAACCAGCGCTTGCCTTCAAATATTATAGTAGGTTAGATTGTGTTACAAAATGTAGTAATAAAATGCGACAGTTGTTAGCTGTTTCGTCCCTGAGGCGTTGGATTGTTATTAACGAAACAAACAATGCTTTTTAAATAACCGATGCGCACGTTTTCAGTTAATATTAGATATTTTTGGGTGTTTCCTAAGTTTTTTGTCGGTGAAAAGAAAACACAGGGATTACTAATTTTTACGAAAGCATACGGAATGCAATGTATCCTAAGATTAACTTCGTATAAATAAGAGAAAATGCTGTATTTAGAACGCCAGTACATTTGGATTCTTCTCACAAATTAGCATAGGCAATTTTTGTACGTGGATTAAAGGCTACAATAGATTTACCAAAAATTTTGCACACAGACTTGCTGACCTGTCAATAAATATTGGGCGGTTGTACACTCCGGGGGTCCTCCAGCCCCCTACACTTGAATTGGAATTCGAACAGGATATAGAAGATCGTGTGCCGCTAGTTGCTGTGCCAGCAGCCACTCGTAATCATAGATTAATTACTACAATTATGCTTATCTTCTGGTGCGCCAATCATCCAGAGGGAATGAGGCAATTACACTACGTCCAGTCAGTCAATCTGTTATATACAGAGGCCGCGGGAGAAGGGGGGGGACGTACTTCTTAAGCCCCACATGCGAAGTGGAGCAATTCGACGTGGGCGCATTTTCGATGCCACCTCTGCCAACCGACTACCACCCGAATGACTGATTAGGTAAATAATGAAGAACCACGCCGCACACATTATTTACTCATATAGATACTTATATTCACTACTTTCCAGAAACTACTTACATAGACACGGCAATCTTGTATAATAACAATAATAGGACCCAGCGCTTGTAAACCACATATAATAACAAGTAGATAATCGCATCGCACTCAGTTAGTAGGTATGAAAACGCTATTAATTAGTTATCACACCAATGATATACAAGCTTACACCTAGCTACTAGCTACCAACAATAATGCCTTTTGTAGACTGCCGTTGGTGACCCTTCTTAACACTCTGATACCCCTTGTTTATCCCTCACATTCCACTTGCCTGGCCGCCTGTCATTAAGCTCTGACAGAAGCTACATATATTTTAGCAAATATTTACTTGTTGAGCGTATATTTAAGTAATATTCATAGTAAGGAAAAACCATTGCCAAGCATAACGTCGTAGAGCAAAAAGGAAAGCCGATATAAAAAAATACGTTAAAAAGTGCCTTTTTAAAAAATAAGGCTGTCGTATTTCAGACTTTTCCCGAAAACATCCAACCGTTGTTATGGTAGGGAGTTGCATGTACATCTGCTCAAGCAATTGCTCGAATACATGTCGTTTCTGGGACAATAAAGACCAAACAATGCGGAAAAGGATTCTACATAGTGGGAAAGGCCTGTTTGGCGAAGATAATCTCTACGATAATGCTCTTTCGTAGAGCTGGTTGATGATGACGAATAAAACCGTCAGAATGGACTAGCCGGTGCAATCGCCCGACCTGAACCCAATAATGAATTTTTGGCAATCGATACCAAATACCATATCTATAAACGATCCACAGAAGAACGGAATTAATCGAATCTGATTCAGTCTTTATTTCGCTAGAGGAAATTTGGTATAAGAAGGCTGTGGCCTACTTAAGATAAACCAGAAAACAGTTAAAGGTATAGAAGCAGAAAAATAAGGGTATGTAATACAAAACTGAAGTATAAGAGGTACACACTAAATGAAAACGGAAATATTCAATACAACAGTATTCAATAGTTATGATCCAACATTAGTTTGAAAATTGAAAAATTTAAATGCCGAAATACAATACAATACCATGGTTATAACTTATAATAATTTTTGGCTTCTATAATAAACAAAGCAGTAAACAATAAAAAAAATAACAAGTTGCATGTGACTTCTAATACAATTAGTTCTTCTATTGGAAAATAAGTGTGAATAGTTAGCATCAATCACATTTTCAAATTGTTCTTAATAAAAAATATTGACTTCCTTCCATTAAACTTAATGAAAATTTGAGCAACCTTTTATAATACTAATATGTTGCAGCACCGATTGTAAACAAGTAGAACATTAATTGTATTAATGTATTACATTATTACCATACGCAGGTATTATACATAGTCGTCAAAAATGCTGGTATAAGTTGTTTATTGATAATTAGAATCGATGTATTTGTTGATATAATCCGCTATTTTGAATGATTAATTGACAACGATATCGCATGAAACTAGTTTTTGCGACTAATTAACAAAACTCTTGACCTATTTAAATGAAATTTGGTATGTAAACTTACCATGGAAATATATGATGGAAAAAGTGATTAGTTGGCCATTATACATACTGCCCGGCACTGTATATAAGGGCTAGAATATTTGGGCAATATTGGGTATACATCTCCCCATTTAAACTGCTCTTAAAGAAGTGGGTACCAACGATAAAGTTGTCAATGACATCATACCACACACTTCCTGTAAACATTTTTACTTTCCCATACCTTATAGGTATAGGGTAAGTATTGAATTCATGAAAATTTTCTAAATCGAGATTTTAACGGAAATATCCGTTTTGGGTCTCTAGGAACCCAAAAAAGTGGTTTTTAAAAAATGTCTGTCTGTGGGTGGGTATGTACCGGGTGGCCAACTAAGAATGGACGCCGGCTGTATCTCAGAAACTACTTATCGTATAACTTTGGGAAAAAAATATTGATAGGTAAATCGGCCAAGAGAAATCGCTGGAAATTATTTTCAAGTTCGTAGGATGACCGCTAGGGGTCGCAATTGCTATGACCAATCAGAAAATGGGATTTTTCTCAAAAATATGCCAAGTTAAGAGGTATTTTAAATAGTGGCATTGTAACCTTTGTAAAATTTGCAATCTTTTTTATGTAACGCACTTTGCCCTGTCTTTACAAATAAAGTGGTGGGGGAAGGTTAAACTTTCTTTTCTTCAATTAAGGATAACTCCGGTGTGGGTTAACAGAATTAAACAAACTAGGGCTCGTTTGAAAGATATTTTATTACTGAATAATATGCAATATATACTGTTCCTTAACTTATTTTACCGTGGTAGCTAGAGGGCGCTGTTTGACATCGTAACAGTTATTGCACGTTTTCATAAAAATTTTAAATGGCAGGCTATGTGTCTTTTTACACAGTTAAATAGAGCACAAAATTTCCAAAAAATCGGCGCAACCCGCAACTTTCTATCTTTTCTCTAACGGGAGATATTAAGTGAACAAGTAAAGTTAAGCTGCCGCCTAGGCCTATAATAGTCTAATTAAAAATTATACTAGTATGCTATGAAACAAAAAGAGGTAAACAGGTACGTCAATAGTATATTAAAGAACTAGTTTCATAGGCCTTTTCTTAACGCACGAGTCCAAGTCCAACGGACGAGTGCGACAAGTGGTCTTATGAAACGTGTTCTTTATACTATTTTTTCTATTGA
>JABXWE010030679.1:0-38554 GCA_014611495.1 Limonius californicus
AAAAAATTTTGCCTGAATGTTTGATTTTGTTTCATTTGTATCCATAGTTACAAGCAGACATGTCTTGATTTATATTAAATTCTGAATTTTTATATTTTTAAATGTCATCTTCCATGAACATAAAATGCGATTTTCTATCCGAATCTATTTTGTGATGGTTTTGATTTCCTATGGAAATTTATCTTCTGGAATGTTTCGTTCTTTATTGCTACTAGGAAATCATCATGATTTCCGTAGCAATAAAGAACTCTACAGTCCAGAAGAAATTTCCGGAAATCAAAACCACCACTTAATAGATTATGTATGAAAATCATAGCTGCCAAGTTGCCGAGATATACCGTGCGAGTGTAAAGTCTGGAACTATCGCAATAAATCTTTTATTAAATGTTTCTGAAAAAAATCCTCGAACACGTTGATTTTTATTTTAAATTAGACATATTTGAGTGTATTGCTATTTGTAGATTGTGTTTTATTTCTGAGTTATAGCGATAGCGAAATTTTTTGTAAATGGATACCCTAACTTTTTGTGACGAATTTGGAAAGAGCGTGAAATTCTAAAACCAAATATGCTAAAAAAGTATGATACTGCATTAAGAAGTTTTCGAGATAATTGCTTTTAAAGTTTTAAAACATAAAACGAATGACAATGAGGAGTTCCAAGTTTTAATAAAAAGATCAAGTAGCCACGTAACAATTGACTTCTTCACTTGACAATTGAGTTCCTCACAGTTTGTTTATCTGTTTTTATTGTGTAGTTTTGTACGTAATTCAGTCAATAATGGTGCTATATTTGACAGAAAAAGAGCGAATTGAAGGTTTAATCGTGAGGGGATGTGGCGACCGTACTAGAAAACAACAAAAGGTTTGTGACCTATTCAATAAGAAGTATCCCTATGACGAGAAAATGTCCTTTAGAGTCACATTCGGAAGTTATTTGTCTTTCAACCCGTTCCTGCTATCTTTAAAACTCTTTTAAATACGTTGGCTATATGAAATTTTAACTTAGAGTTTCTAGTAAGAAATTGATGGACTTGTCTATTGGCAATGAATATAACTTACATTTAATTAAGAATAGGTTATATTTTGTAAATGTTATTCAAAACATTCATATCTTTGAAGAATTTGTTGGAATTGTTTGCAAGGTTCACCCTGATCTATACCAGAATGGTTTAAAAGATTGTCGCCCTGTTAGAAAAGTTCACTTAATTGAAATTCGTTATCAAAGGGACTAATTAAATTTTTAGGTTTAACGCTAAAGGGATTCTAACCTTCAGCCCGCTTTTACATTTGGATCACTTTTAAACGAAATGCAAATGTATATAATTGCCGATTTGAATGCTAAAATATACGTTAATTATTTATTAGCTAGGAACGTACAATTCGGTCAGTCAGTGAATAGATTTCGATTTACTCTGTAGTAACCGGAAGCAAGTTTAAATGTAGTTTTTAATAAAACATTTACATGTAAATTTCTCTTATATGGGTTTGGATTAGTAACGAGGTAGAGCAGTGGTTTGTTTTTGTAAGATATTCATCAAATATTTACAGCAGACTGAAATATTTACACTTAATTATGAATGTGCTGTAGGTGGAAAGTGTTTTACAAGTTCTTTTGTATACAAATATGCATTAAAATGCTTACAGCAGGTATAGAGCATCCATTAAGTTCTTGAAATATGCAGGAACACGTTCAAAGGTACTTAAACGTACTAAAGAAAGATTTATAATTATGCACTTAAAACCTGCAAGCTCTGATGTATACGGAAGATAACGAATCCATATTGAACATATCCATTACACCTTCCACGTTAGCGAGTTTTTTTATGCTGGTGTGCAAAATAGTTTGAAATATAAAAAAGGGAAAACAGTGTCCTATAAATTATTGTAAATAATACTCAGCAGGTACTCCTCACATTTTTTTAACAAAAACTAGAGCAAACGTTTGGCGCGTGACATCTCGTTGACGCCAGCGTTTCATAATATTTTCACAGAAGAGTTGGAAATTCTTGGCGTTCTGGAACACTACAAACGAAGTTTTTTTAGGTCGAAAGTTTACTAAGGCACGCAAACGAAAAGGTTTACATTAAAAATGCTACGGTTTTGTAGATTTTTTTATGTCCGCAAACACTCTGAAACGTGATAAGGTTCCGGTATTACTTGACATTTCTGAGTATTTTAATTAAATAATTTGTATTTAAAATTTGTGAACTTACATATTTCAAAAAAACGTTTCATGGAAATTGCAAATCAGTGTTTCCAGAACAATGATGTTAAATAATAA
This sequence comes from Limonius californicus, assembly GCA_014611495.1. Classification (NCBI taxonomy): domain Eukaryota; kingdom Metazoa; phylum Arthropoda; class Insecta; order Coleoptera; family Elateridae; genus Limonius; species Limonius californicus. The sequence goes on from JABXWE010030679.1 coordinate 2,282, forward strand.
TATACGGAGGGGGGGAGGCAGCTAAGTGGTTTCCCCTTAAATGTGGTTGACTCAACCATGTATCACAGCAACTGAAATTATTGAATTATTTATAGCATAGAAATGGATTGTAGGTACTTTCTGCCAAATTGATCTCTTAATGTGGTACCTAAATATCAGTTCTACTAATATTCATTATATTAGTATTTAACAACAAAAGCACGCCTTGGTGCAACCGCTCTACAGTAAAAACTAAACAAGTTAAAATCAACAAAAATGTTATTGCAAAGTTTTATTTAATTCAGTAAATGTTATAAACTGTCTCCATCTACTTCCACACATGTTCTAATTCATTTTAAAATCGGCCTATGGACTATAGCAGCGTGCCACTTGTAATTGCTGTACAAGCCGCGATTATACTATTTTTTAAATGATGCTCATTTATTACCGGAAACTATTTATTTAATTGTACCCTAAAGTAAACATCTAGTGGAGTGATATCGCAATTTTATATAAGCTATAGACGCACAGCTCTTCTTCCAAACCATTATGCTCCAAATACGTTATCTAAGTAATTCCTAACAATTCAACTGTAGTGAGCAGGACAGCCACTCTCACCTCACGGTACCTCCAATGTTGTTTCTTCGCCAACACCACCTTCTTATTCACCTCCTCAATCACCAAAACCAAAACCTTCGTTAACACCTCAAGCAGTTACTCCAACACCACAGAATTCTAATATTCGAGCATTACTGAATCAATTTCCCGACATTACCAAAGACTTCAACATTAGCAAACCAATCTTACACAATACATTCCATAGGATTAAAACAGTAGGTCCTCCTATTTCAGCCAAACCTAAAAGGCTCAACCCTAACCAATTACATTTTCTTGAAGGTCATCTGCAAGAGCTGTTAGATTAAGGAATCATCCAACCGTCCAGCAGTCCCTGGGCAACTCCCATACATATGGTGACCAAACCTGGCGGATGACCGGCGACTATAGAAGACTTAATGCTGTGGCTGTTCCTGACTGTTTTCCGATACTCTTTCTGCAAGATTTCTCATCAAAATTAGCTGGATCACTAGTCTTCAACAAACTGGATCTGAAGAAAGGATACTTCCAGATTCTAATCCATCCCGAGGACGTCCCGAAGACCGCTACCACCACTCCCCTATGAGCTTACCAATATTTAAAATTGAAATTCGGTTTGAAGAATGCTCCTGCTTCTTGGTCCAGATTTATCTCCCACGCTCTTGCGAAGCTAAGTTTTACCTTTTTTTTTTATCTAGACGATGTATTAACTTTTAGTAAAAATGACGAAGAGCACATCCACCATCTCAAACTCGTTTTTGAACGCTTACATAAATTTGGATTACTTCTTAATTTGGATAAATGTATATTCGAGGTACCGGAATTAAATTTTTTAGGTCATCATCGTGATTTCTCCGCAGACTTGCAAAGCTCAAGCGTTACAAGACTTTCCTGTACCTACAAATCAGAAGCAGCTACGTAATTGTTTAGGATTGATTAGATATTATCATAAATTTATTCCTCATTGCGCAGAACTCTTAATCCCTTTAAATCAGCTAGTGTTGCCAGGAAAAGCTACTACCAATCCTGTCAACTTCACGCCGAATCAATTAGAAGTCTTTTGCAAAGCAAAGGACGCCTTAGCTAATTTCACTTTATTGGTTCATCCTAAGCAAGACGCTGAAATTAATATAGCGGCCGGCCGATAGCTCTTCTTCTATCATCGGAGCGGTCTTACAAAAATTTGAAGACGGTGTTTGGAAGCCGTTGGCATTTTGTAGTAGGAAATTAACTGCCGCAGAACGTAAATATAGAATATTTTCACGGGAACTTCTAGCAATTTATTTCGCAGTTAAGAAATTTCGCTATTATATAGAATACAAAAAGTTTTGTATTTTGTATTTTCACCGATCATCAGGCGATATGTTCCGCCGTACGCGGTTCCCAAGGCCATTATCTACCCAGGGAATTTCGGCACATTGAATGTATTTCGAATTTTACTACGGATATTCGTTTTTTAAAAGGCTCACAGAACGTAGCAACAGATGCACTCACTAGAATAGCTACTATTTCCACTGTGTCCACTATTGACTTCAACAAGTTAGCTAAAGCTCAGGAAGGCGATGTTGAGTTGCAGGAGCTTCGACAAAAGCCTAATTTCAATTTTATTTTGTCCCAGACCGTACAAGGAACACCAATTTGGGTAGATCAAAGCCATAATGGATCGCGGCCGTTCGTTCCGTAGGAATTTCGCTATGCAATCTTCAAACACTTACACAATTTGGCGCATTCAGGAATTAAAGCTTCGCAGAAATTAATCTGCCATAGATACCTTAGGACAAACATGCGACAGGATATTAAAAAGTGGTTACTTCATGTGACGATTGTCAACGAAATCAAATTTCAAGGCGTACTTAAAGTCCGCTTCAGCCGATTCGGGAGCCAGATCGCAGATTTGCTCAGATTCATTTGGACGTGGTTCATCTGCCTATGTGTGGGCAGTATAAATATATTCTTTCGATTATCGATCGGTTCACTAGGTGGCCGGAAGCTGTTCCACTCAAATCTACTAGCACGGACGAAATTATAGAGGCGTTTTTAGGGGTATGGATCTCGCGTTTCGGAGTACCGCAAGTGGTTACTACAGACAATGCATCCCAGTTTTACTCTTCTACGTGGACTGGTTTTTTGAAGGAATTTGGGATTAACCATATTAAAACAACTGTTCAACATCCGATTAGCCAGGGGCTGGTAGAACGTTTTCATCGCACGTTGAAACATTGAAACGTTGAAACGCCTACACATTGTGCTATCTGATAAATTGTTATGGGGGTTCCTGGATGATTTAGCATCCAGTTGTCCAGCGCTGCATTGTAGTAGGATTTGAACGGCGCGAATACCGAAATATCCAGCCGTTGTAATTTGTTACTACAATGTGGGGGAAGTGTAAGGATTGAAACTCCATTGCTTATAGCTTTCTGCACTACATCAAGAGTAACATGACTCTCGTGATTGTCATATACAGATCATCTCTGTTTTTTTGGAAACATAGGAAATACATGAGTGCAACAAGGAGGTGGGATAAAAGATAGAGAAATGATATATAGGGTTTGGGGAAGGGAAAATAAGTATCCATGGACACCAACAAATAGTATGCCTTGACCGTATTAAATTTAATTTAATGTCATTTTGGTCTATTTGTCATATTACATTTAATTTCCAAATAATTTGTAGTAAAATGAAATTATTAAAATGACTTACACACTAGAAGAAAAAATACAAATAATTAAGTGGGTTTATGCCGGTAACTCAATTATCGACACAATTAATTTATTTGTAAATGCATTTGAAAATCGTCCTATTCCATCTCCATCAACAGTGTCGAAGACTGTGAAACATTTTGAAGAAAGTGGATGTATTGCAAAGTGTAGAAAATGTCATCCAACCAATGGCAACCGCATCAATGCTGAAAAGGAAGAACGTAAGTTGTTGGTTTGTGCAAGTGTAGAGCTAGATTCTTCTAAATCTTGCCGACAAATAGCTGAAGAAATAGGTACCAATAAGGACACCGTTCAAAGAACTTTACAAAGAGAAGGATATCATTCTTATAAAATAGCTACCAGTCAGCAAATCTTTCCAGAAGATAAAGTAAGAAGAATGGAGTTCTGCGAAGATATTATGGAACGGGCAAATAATGACGATCATTTTATTTCAATGATCTGTTTTACAGACGAATCCTCATTTCCATTACTTGGTAGACATAATCCGTCCGCCGTTAGATTTTGGTCCCGTAAAAATCCACATATTCGAATGGATTACAGGACTCAGTATCCTCAGAAGCTGAATGTTTGGGCTGGGATTTTAAATGACGGCGTTATTGGGCCGTTTTCATTGAAGGGAATTTGAACGGAGATAAATATTTGATTATGTTGCAAAACCAAATAATACCTGCGTTACAACAAGTTCCTGTTGATTTTCAACAAATTTGGTAGCAGCAAGATGGCTGTCCGGCGCATAACACTGCTGTGGTGCAAGGATATCTGAATAATATCTTTCCTAATCGTTTGATTAGCACACGGGGAACAATTTTATACCCACCGAGATCGCCCGACTTAGCTTTACTTGATTTCTTTATATGGGGGTACATAAAAGAAATAGTTTACAACAGCGAGAGGGCCAACAATCTAAATGAATTGCGTCAAAAAATTGTTGATGCTTTTATAACCATTACTCCTGCAATGTTAAATAAAACACGGCGAAGTTTTTACAACCGGATGGGATACTGTTTAGCTGAGCAAGGGGGTTTATTTGAACATTTAATACAGTTTTCATTTTGTTAATAATTTCGTTAATTTTGTATGAAATTCTTTATTTGCTTTGATAATACTATTCTTTATTATTTTGTACTGATTTTAATTATTATTGACATGCATGTCACATACAATTACATTTATTATGTCAAATATGTTAAATTGATTTTCATAATAACCATAGATACTTAAATTCCCCACCTTTCATCTCCTACGGTCTGTCCTTGTTGCACTCATTGCTATGTTTCAAAAAAAATCGAGACAATCTGTATAAGAACGGAACGGTTTTCTGACTAGCTGCTGGAAAATTTTATAAAATGATCCATGACCTGGCTGAATAGTTCCTCATTCATCCATCCACTTGGGTTAGCCAAACCCAAAGTACTGGCAGGTGCACCGGCAATCATATGCATTTTGAAAAATGTCCTAGGGAAAACCATCGGTGGCGGCAAAAAGACCCATTTGCGCCAATTATAACACACGTTGTAACCAACACACCTCTTTCGCCACTAGTGATTTTTAAGCTACTGAACTCCCTTTTCGGCCAATACTCGTTTAGGTTTTTGGACAGTTGCAGTACTAGTTTCATCCAAGTTAAAAATGCGTACATTTTCAATGACCGATGGGGTTTTAGCAATGACTGCCTCCAAATTATCGAAAAAAAGGTCGACTGCATATTTATTAAACGAAGTCAATCGAAAGAGACTGCAACCCTCAGGTTGTCTAATACTCAAGCTTCCACATCGTGTCATAAATCCTCTTAGCCACCCTATTCCAGCACAGGGCTTGAGAATGCCAATTTTGTGGGAGAGTCACGTTGTTCGTAATGGCCATTTCGTACGCCAACTGTCGTGTTTGCAACGTTGTCAAACCATAGGCCATTTTGCTGCAGGTTTTTAAATACTCGCACAAAGACTTATCTTGCTCTAAAGTGCAAATACGTCTCACATTGTAGTTTGGTACCATTTTACAGCTATCATCTGCGCGTTTTTTTTTTTGCACGTATCGTTGAAGGGTTTGGAATTTGACACCGTATTCCAAGGCAGCTTGTCTTAGTTGCATCCCCTCAATGACGGCCTGTACTGCAGTTGTCATCTCTTATGCCGTGAATGTCGCCCTACACCACTCCTTTACTTTGCGAACCATGCTTTCTATAATAAAAGAATTATCTATGCTATAGTTGTACGAACACTATATACAGATTGTCTCGATTTTTTTTGAAACATAGCAATGAGTGCAACAAGGACAGACCGTAGGAGATGAAAGGTGGGGAATTTAAGTATCTATGGTTATTATGAAAATCAATTTAACATATTTGACATAATAAATGTAATTGTATGTGACATGCATGTCAATAATAATTAAAATCAGTACAAAATAATAAAGAATAGTATTATCAAAGCAAATAAAGAATTTCATACAAAATTAACGAAATTATTAACAAAATGAAAACTATATTAAATGACAAATAGACCAAAATGACATTAAATTAAATTTAATACGGTCAAGGCATACTATTTGTTGGTGTCCATGGATACTTATTTTACCTTCCCCAAACCCTATATATCATTTCTCTATCTTTTATCCCACCTCCTTGTTGCACTCATGTATTTCCTATGTTTCCAAAAAAACAGAGACGATCTGTATAGTGGTACACAATGCGACTAGTCTCTCATCGTGTACCACAAGAAAATGTCTCATTGTGTACCAAAGCCCACTTCGACAACTTTAGCAAAAAACGCCAGGATATTTACCGTCATTTCATTTGTAATTTGGAGGTTATAACCCTAAACCAATACATAATAAAGAGCTATAGACAAACAAGGCCCAACACAATCGCACACATGAATAAAATAATTTTAACTGGTCAACAAAAGCAAGTACTTACCTTTCGTTTATAAAAATCACACTACTAAATATTTTGCGTCACCGACTGGTCTGGTTTTGACATTTAATGTTACCAACCTTACGTTCGAATATGAAAAAGTTTGCGCGGAAAATTTAAACAGTATATGCAATGTCTCATTGTGTACTTTGTCTCATTGTGTACCACCCTCCCCTACCTCTATAATGTGGGTCAAAATTTGGTTTCGAACACGTAATTGTGGAAGTTTTCCCTTCAACATGCGCTTGGGGGTACATTTACATCGGGTCGCCTTGCTTTAGGTTATATATATGTTTTGGTTCTTGTTTACTAAGTAAGTTACCGTTTTTACATCAATAAACAAACACGTTTCCCGATAGCTCGTTTTAATTTTAATATATAGTATCTGGTAGCAAACCAGATCTCTATAGTACCAACGCTTTTATTACAGAGTGAGTTCTACATCTTCCAACAATCCGGGTAACATTTTTTGTAGAAAATCCAACGAACATAGCTTAGTTAACTTTTCATAGAAGAACTGTCGCGCTATAATATGGTTATCTAGTATTCCACATTAAATATTATTCGAAAAAATTTTTTTTTAGTGGGTGTCAGGTATCCATTGCGGATTATCTTGTGCGTAATAGTGAGAGTTTAGTGTGTTCACTTCACCATTGTTTGCCCCCTCGTTAAAAAATACACAATTTATAAAAGGTTTATTATGTGGAAAATTACAAAATTGTATCTTCTCTGGGGGTCACCTTCATGCAGTTTATGCACCAAAGAAACTTGATAGGGATGAATACATTTGCTTTCAAAAATCTTCTAAATAAAGTTCTAGTAGTACTGCTACGAACCCAATATCAAAAATTCTAAATTAAATTATTATTGCTTCATAGCTGTTGTAATGTGATTTCAATTACTTGCATACACATTTATGTTGCAAGTAGTGACGTCCTTTTACTCAGAAAATTCAAAGTACGTTAGCATATTAAATTAGGCAATGTGGAATAAGTAATACGCCTGATAAGGGAAATTGCCTAATAACCAGGTCATTGCTTATGGGTGCGAACGGGAATTTATAAAAGGACACTTAAGATTGAATTGGCGAAAATTGTAGATAGTGAATAGTTGGTAGTTGTTGGTGGGTGTTTGATAGAAGAGAGTATTCCGAATAACAAACCTAGCAATGGTGCTGTACCTGTCTGTATTATTGTAAGTAGTTTAGTATAATGTTTTATAATAAGTTGTCATAGTCTTGTAGTACGTAGTAATTAATAAATACAATCATTTTATATAATGGTAGTTGTTTCTCTGGTGATCCCGGCGATAAGGACAAAGGGCTCCTTATCAGTTACAGTCCATAGGCGTAACAATACCAATATTTGTATTTAGACTTCTTTGACTTGCACGGGGATTCTTATTTACTGCTTCTAGTATGACTTGTTAATTCTCCACGTTCGTAATCGTTCTGAGCGTACATCTTCTCTAATTAACAGATTTAACTACATGTCTTAGAGAAGCTTTAAGGCGTCTAAATATTTTTTCCGGTGGTGATCTTCTAGTTGAATAGCGCTTGATATATAAATTGCGGGCTGCAGCCGATTTTCCAGGCCATCGGGTACCAAATTTAAATAAATTGATCAATAGTTGCTGTATTATATGTATGTTTTGTTGCGTCAACCACTTTTATGGTGCTGCAACTTAGTTGGTCCGTCTGTATGTAAATTAGAGTTGCGTGTGATTTAATGAGAAATATGTAAAAGTTGCAACACTGAAAATATTTACTAATAATTTTTCCCCTTTTCCAAAAGTAATGTTTGTGTTTCGCATGTTCACTCCTTTTCTTTTCAATGTGGTAGGTACACAAAAAATATTCCGAGGATTTTAGGTGTAGGCAGTGTTAACCACTTCACCAGTTTACTCTACATTACCACTCTCCTCCCCGATAACATTAAATTGCTGCATACTAATTATCTAGTAGTTCGAGTTCTGAAGAGTAAGGACGTGTTCAATGGTGCTCCGATATGGTGGGTCATCGCCTGACCTACTAAAGATATTTCAACCGAATGAACAACAATTACAAACCGAAGCACCGTATGCGGAAAATTGAAGGAAGGAAGAAGAAATAAAAAAAAAATTGGTCACTCCATGAGAAGTGACAAAAGAAATTAAGGAGTCAAAAAAGTTCCGGGATTTGATTTAATAACAGGGAAAGTATTGAAACACCTACTTAGAAAGGGAATACTAAAACTAACTACCATAATACTACTAAAATATGTACCGAACGCATGGAAGGTAGTCGAAGTCATAATGATACAGAAGCCAGGAAAACCGGCCAATGAAACAACATCATATCGGCTCATCTTGCTCTTACCGATAATTTCAAAACTATTTGAAAACTTATTACTCCAAAGACTCAAACCAATAATAGAAAGAAGAGAACGGATACCAATATACCAGTTTGGATTCCGAAACCAACATTTAACTGTAGAGCAAGTCCACAGGGTAATAAATATCATAGAGAAAAGACTTGAAGAGAAGCAAGTATGCAGAGCAATCTTCTTAGATGTTGTCCAGGCTTTCAATAAAATATGGCATCAAAGACTAAATCATAAATTAAAAGTCTTACATCGCAAACAGACTATTCAGGATCAAGTAAGAAGAGGAATACTCCGACTTTTACGAAATTAAGGCAGGGGTACTACAAGGCAGTGTAGTGTGACCTATTACCTAATGTACACCAACGATGTCCCGAGAGATAACAATAGTCACGTTTGCAGATCACACTGCAATATTAGCGGTAGGCGGAAGAACTGAAGAAACGGCAGAAATATTATAACAAGCCACAAACCCAGTGGACAGATGGACAAAACGATGGATAATAAAACTACACGAAAGCAAGTCAGTCTATATCAACTACATGAACAAGAAAGATGATTATGTGCCAGTGACACTCAACTACAGCACCATACCATATGCTAATACAGCTAAATATCTTGGAATTAACTTGGATGCCGAACTATGCTGCAAAGAGCATGTAAATAAGAAAAGACATGAACTAAATATAAAATATAGTAAAATGTATTGGTTGCTAGAAAGAAACTCACAACTTTCAATACATAACAAGTCACTGCTGTATATTCCAGTTTTAAAACCAGTATGGAAATAAGATTGTCAACTTTGGGACTGCGCTAACAAAACTAACATATAACTAATTCAACATTTCCAGAACAAAGTGCCGAGGGATATCGTAGTACGTTAGAAACAGTGATATGCACAGGGATCTAGGGATAAAAACTTGACGTAGGAAATAAAGGACCTTGCCCAGAAGCATGAGATCAGGATTCATCATCATGTAAACGTCGAGGTAATCCGACTCCTCGACAATACAGATCTAGTGAGAAGGCTCAAGAAGACCAAACCATTTTAGCTAGTGTAAAGACATATGAAAGTGTCAGTGAAAAAAGCAGAGCAAAAGTGAAATGGTAACACACTAAGAAAGTGTAGCAAGACAGAACTGAGAGGACATCAGTGGATGAATTCTTGGCATAACCATTTTGTTAATATAAGTTATATAAAAATTGCTGGTGAGTCTTTTAGGCTAGTTTCATATACAATTGTGTAACATCATATTAAGGACAAAATAAGTACTTCTTCTTGTTATAGTGCCATTCTTAAACTGATTCTAGACGACGAAGCTGCACCTCAAAATGTATGTTCGCTAGTAAATGTACCTTATTACTGTCGACCATTTCGCGGATACAACCGTTAATTGTAAGCCAATGACTAATGGCCGCACCTGGTCGAGCACCGAGATTTCGGGATGGCAATATTGTTTTATTAAAAATTTTATCGCCACCAGGATCCGAAGCCGCAACCCCTGGGCAGGAGACTGACACTCTTACCATTAGGCAACCAAGCTTCTTTATAATAAATAACTAACTATACCAACCAAAAGACAACTACGCTTATGATTTATGCCCAAAACAATTTCAACGAACTTTTCCTTGACAAACAAGTTCTCACAGAAGTTTTTTTTAGCTTGAATAGTTGTAGCCAGTTCAGCATTAATTGCTATTCATGGTTGTTTTCACGTAATATTAGCTCCAATAATCTACTGTGATGTTAACCACTCACTATAATTAGTTCACTAGTTAGAACTCACTATGATCGGTCGCACTATCCGAACCGCTATTAATCACTGTTATCCGACGTAGAGCAATGAACATCCTGGGGGAGTTTTCGTTTAAGACGATTGTGGATGATTTTTTCACCAAGACCAAAGTTGACGGTGTTAGGTAGCTGGCGAATGTTGACCATATAAGTGCGGGTGAGCGTGTTAATGAATTCAATGATTGTGTGCTGGTCTCCCTATGGATTTGATCATTTAGGACGAACCAACGTGCTTTAGTGATGATGCGTAATATTTTGCTTTGCATAAGCTGATGTTTGTTGATTTGGGTTTTACTTGCACTACCCCAAACAGGGCAGGCGTGATGATTGGTCTTAAAATAGATTTGTAGATTAACGTACCGCATTCTATATGGAGGGAAGACTTTCTATTAATTATTGGATAGAGCTTGATCAATCTTGTATGGCAGGCATTAAGTTTATTATTTATATGATAACCCACGACAGTCGCTTGTCCAGGTAAACTCCCAGGTACCTCACTGCGCTATCGTTCGCGTTCCAATCAACGGTCTGATTGTTTAATACTATTTTAGGTGGTGTTAAAGGTCTGCGAAGAGTAAATATTTTAGCCTCTGTTTTGTTGGCATTTAACTTTAGCCTCCATTTGGAGAACCAATGGGTAATTTTATCCACGCTATCTTGTAAGAGCTCTGCTGCTACTATAATGTCTCGGTTTTGAGTGATGATGGTCGTATCATCGGCGAACATAGCTAATGACGTGTTTGGTAAATCGGGGATATCGCAAACATGCAGGTGAAATAGGAGGGGGCCGAGGATAGACCCTTGCGGGACGCCTGCTTTAATTGGCTTGGTATCTGATAAGTGATTGTTGATCCTAATATTAAAAGTACGGTTCCTTAAGAATGAACGAATAATATGTAGCAGATAATCTGGAATTTGGTGTTTAAGTAATTTATATATCAGTCCCTCGGTCCATACGGTGTCGAAGGCCTGTTGCACATCTAAAAATATAGCGGTAGTATAGAGCTTGTTTTCAAAGCCTCTTTCGATTAACTCAGTAAGACGGGTTAATTGATGTAAGGTCGAATGTTTCTTGCGAAACCCGAATTGGAAGGTTGGTATTAAATTACTAATGGTGGTAAATGATGATAGTCTTTCCTGAATTACCTTTTCATAGACCTTGGATATGGTTGACAGTAAGCTGATTGGCCTGTAGGAAGCTATGTTAGATGCTGGCTTCCCTGGTTTTGGAAAAAGTAATATTATTGCACATTTCCACGAAGACGGGAAACAACCAATTTTGAAGCATGAATTAAAGATGGTTGTTAACTGAGTAATAGCTTTGGAGGGCAATTTTTGAGTACACCGTTAGTTATTAGGTCGTGGCCAGGAGATTTAGCTGTAGGCAGTTTTGAAATTATGGAATAGACTTCGGTGGGAGATGTTGGGTTAAAGCTGCCTGATTGGGATGGGAAACTGGTATTTAAGCATTTATTTACTTCTTCATAGAATTGAGCGTGTTTATCTACCGCCGTTGAAGTAAAAATTTTTTCAAAATACTCTGCGAATATGGAACACTTTTCTTTGTCTGTTGTATACTTGGCGTCGTTAATCTTTATAGGGCTCAGTATATGGGGTTGATTTAATATTTTCTTGGTTGCCAGCCACATCGTTGGATCACGTGGTTGAAGTTCTCTGATGTAATTTTGATATTTAGTTATACGAAGTTCTTCCAATTCGCTCTGAACTCTTCGATTTAATTTGTTATAGTACGTTTTAAAATATTTGATCCTGGTTCGCTGCCACAGTCTTCTCGTCCTATTTTTTTCTTTAATGAGATTTTGTATTTCCCACGGTTGGTAAGATGCAGAATTAAATCGCTTAATTATATGAGCCGTTGTGGTTTCTAATATAGATTCTTTGATTTGAGAAGTAAAAGTTGCTATAGCTTCATTAATATCCTTCTCATTATCTATTAGCTTTGAGCATTTTATTTTGTTGCTTAGACTTTCTTGAAATAAATCCCAGTTCACTTTCCCATTGATAAGTCTGGGAGGTTTAGATACGATTGCAGGTGGAAGGTTGAAAGATACAAGGACTGGCATGTGGTCGGAGTTCAATTCGGTTATCACTGTTTGAAATATGGGTACTGTAAAATTCTTATGAAGAATAACATCGAGAATATCTGATTTATGATCACTGCGATGCGGAAAGTAAGTATGTTCCTGAGGCGGAGTGATTTGGATTCCGTTTTGGGTGAGAATAAAATGAAGTTTAAGGCCGTTGGGGTTATTTTCCCTGCAACCCCAAATTTTGTTTTTGCAGTTAATATCTCCAATTAGAAGAGTGGGATGATTATTATTAAAAAGGGTGCTAATATCTAAATTAGAAATTTTGGCTTTTGGTTGTTTGTATGCTGCAATAATCTGTATTTTCTGATCATTCGTGGTATGCAATAATATGCTGACGGCTTCTAATGACAGCAGATTTGGTATTGTATTTTCATGTGCTCTTAATGTTTTCCTTATGAGTATAGCAACGCCTCCCCAGCATATGGGGTCGGTGCGATCGGATCGGTATACATTATATCCAGGTACGTTGAACTTTTGATTCGGAATGAGATGAGTTTCTGATATACAGATTAGATCCACATTGTGGCGTGAAAGAAAATCAATTAATTCGGCTTTTTGATGTGTTACCCCGTCGGCGTTCCAGTTTGTGATAACGATATTTTGTACTTTACAATTATTTACAGACATTTTGTATGAGTGACGGTAACAGAGAACTTATAAGTTCCTTAATTTTTGGGATGAAAGCTTGTATACGCGCATTAATGATTTGATCAATAAATGGTAGTTGTTCGTTAGGTTGGATTGCGATGTTGTTAGTGTTAGTAGGTGTTTTGGATGAGGGCATTTGTTGCTTGTTTGATGTTATGCCTGAGAAGGTTTGATCTTCTGTAACTGTTCGTTGGGTGCTAGGATGTGGTCCCATTGGTTTTCTAATATTCGAGATTTTCTTATAGTAAGGGCAGCCTTTGTAGTTTGCCGTGTGGAACCCGTTACAATTTACACATTGTGGTTTAGTATCTTTACCTTTTTTTGCATTCCGAATAGTGGTGATCGCCAGTGCACTTAACACATCTTGGGTTCAGTTTACAGTAGTTTTTTGAATGACCGTACCTTTGGCATCTTGTACACTGGGGGCTGTCCCTGGACCTACGTCTTGGCTCGACTTCGATTTTACAATAATATGATGCGTAATATTAAAGTTATCATTGGCGTTATCAGTTTTTTTAAGTTCAGCTGCGCAAATTGGTATAGGTTTTTTTTTCTCTGTTATACAGTCGAGTAACTGAAAGGACTATAAACTTTTTGGCTGTCAGTTCGTCCAAAATTTCGGATGTAGGAATCGAAATGGGGATGTTCCGTAGGATCACCGACAGATGTGTTTGGTTGGGGTTACACATTCAGAATCATAATAGGCTGTTAAATTACGAAAATCATCGGGAGTAGTAAGTGAGACTTTTATTTGAGTGCCTATTAAGTTCTCACAGAAGTAGGAGCCTCAAGTGTCACATATAAAATATAGAACTGCTGCAGCCCGTCATGCACAGTTCTCCAATTCAGCATTGGCAACCGTAGAGCATATATTCTTAAATTTAGTCTGGTATTCTAGCTTTCTAGAGCGGTCAGCTTAATTATTATTGTTTTGAAACGTATTGTAGAAGTACCTCTAAATAAACTGGATAATTAACACACGTACATTTTTAAATGTATAGCATTTATCTTACAAAGTATATTGTTTTTTCATGCATGTTCGTTACCTGCTACTCTGTTTTAGTCAGTGGTGCATTATTCAATAGACGCAGTAGGCGCTAAATTGTAATAGGATTGATTGATGATTGATTTGAAAGAGCGAGATCTAGGACGCGGTTTTCTAAGTATCTCTAAGCACTGCAGCCATCATTGGCCCATTGTACACCCCAACTAAGAATTTTGCCTATCTGGGGTAATTCCAACTCCAGTAGTGATTTTTAACGTGTGACACACCGCAGTGGCACGGGACCTACGACTTTACTTCTTATCCGACAAAAGGCGCACTGTCAGATTTTGCCCCGCTAGAAAAATTTCACCGACCTCGGTCAGGTTCGATCCCGCGTCCCTCGGATCTAAAGGCAAACGCGCTAACCACTAGACCACCGAGGCCGGCAATTGTAATAGGATAGTTAATTTATTAATTAATTTTTCATGTTTTCAACATATTTCCCTCTCGTGGTGCCCTCAGCAATGAAAGTTTCTTAATAGTTTACCGGATCATTCCAAGTATATTAAAAAAATATTAAGTGCTACTCCATGGTCAGCAAGGGTGGACGCTGTCTCAGCTTCAATATTAATTTATAAAATAATCAAAGAAACTTTAATACACGCTTCTACGAACAAAAATGAAAAACCGGTAAACAACTGGAAGCAACAAATTTGTTAAACAATTCGATGAATAAGAAATAGCTTTGTTAACTATTACAAAGAATAAATATGACAAACTACTTATTTTAAAGATGAACGTTATCACTTCATTAACTATATTCGAGAAGAAAATGTATCGAATCTTTCTGAAATGTATACGGTATCAATTGAAGGATTTCAATTTACATTTCCTAACCGGGAGGGAATCTTAAAGATTTTTTTGACGTACATATTTTTTTCGAGAACTAGGTACAGTATTCGGGGTAACAGAGTGGTTTTAGAAGTGGGAGGTGCTGCATCAATAATGTGTATTGCGGGAGCCGGAAAATTTCCCGACAGCAATTCACTGACGGAAGATTTCCCGACAACAATTCGTAGACAAACACTTCCCCGCCTGGAAAATTCCCCGACGGTAAAATTTCTCGACAAACAATTCAACGAATGGAAAATTTCCCAACAGATACGGAATAAGAAACTTCCCTTCACATTTTATCTCAGATTAGGACGACCAGCATAATGCTGGCGTGTATAAAAGTTTTTTTCGTTTTTTCTTATTTTGTTTAATTCTTTTTCACTGAATTTTGTTACCCTCTCTTATGTAAGTAAGTTTGTGAGCTACACCACACAAGTAATCGGAAAGGGTTCCCTCGTCATAATTCGTTACAAGGGCTACTATTCGTTGAGCACAATCACGGTGCTTTTTACGAGCAAGGGGGCATTCCAGGCCTCCTACATATTGCTCTACCCGAAGCTCATTAGACTGTCTCGTTATATGGGTTTTATGAACTTCCATATATTGGGATGGTCTGCTGAAATTTGCGTCTCGATGCCATCCTTCTATAGAGTTGTTCGTTTGTGGTAGTCCTTCTACTACAGTCTTGTAAAAATTCCACATATCATGGGGAAATCGTGGTGAGCGGCGACGGTGTCCTCGAAGTAGTCCACAATTGGCTGGGCATCCTCGAGTAGCATATTCTCCTCACAAAGAGTTTCAGACGCACCGACTACATTTGCTGTGGACAAAAATGCTAACGCTGGCAGTAACTTCAGCTTCAATGAAAATTCTGCATCGGTTTCGTACTGGTTCCTTAAATCTTCTGATTGAATTTTTCTATGGATGCACTGTGAAAAATGGAAGAATCATCCACGATGTTTTGAAGCTGAAAATTCTTCGGCAAAAGCACTTATCATGCCAGTTTTGAAATCCGTTGGGATAGTAGTTGGTGACACCCCAGGTATAATTTTTTTTAACTTTTACGAGCCCTAACAACTATATATTGGGACAAAATAAAATACATATATAAGTCAGGTATTTGACAGTTTATTTGTTTTTCTAATAATTTTTTTAATTTAATACTAAGTAACTAGTTAATTAACAACAATTGGGGCCAATCAGCAACACAAAAAACAAAATACTTATTCTATCATCTCTAATTAACGAGAAAAAAGTTCCCATTGCGTGGCAACTAAATATTGGGACAGTATAAAGTAACTGTTAAAAATAAAAGAAGATGAGACAAGTAAGCTGCAACAACAATGGAGAACGAAACGTCGGATTAATCGGCAATCGTTTTCTTATCGTATTGAGTGAATCGCTGCGTTTATTGAACAGAATGGTGCGTGGTATCTCTACAAGTTCAAAAATTCGTGAGTTAGTGCTTAAAAATTATTGCCGCAATAAAATAATACGTGAAGTGGCGGATGAACATAATATTTCTATAACTACAATGTGGAATATAATTAAGCATTATGGAGAAACCGGAAATATCCTAGATAAAAAACGTAAAAGTCCGGGTCGTCCAAAAATAGTTTCTGACAGGAATAAGAGACAATTAGGAAAACTATGCAAAAAAGGCAGAAGAAAAACTTTAAGACAAATTACGGCTGAATGGAATCACGAAACTGGATTAAATCTGTCAAGACAATGCTGTCGCCGGTGGATTCATAAAAGTGGACTCAAGTTTTATAAGGTTGAATTACAAGTAACAATTTAAAAGTGTAATTTTAAACAAAATTGTTTTCTTATAGCCAAAGGAAAAGCCACTGTTGACGGAAAAACAGAAGAAAACCAGGCTTGCATAGGCAAAATCAAATCTATTTTGGTCGGTAGTAGATTGGTTCAGAGTAATTTTCAGTGACGAATCAAAATTGGACGTATGTATTGGTGATCACCGCAAACGCGTGATTCGTACTAAACATGAGGCTTTCCACAAGGATTGCCTAAAACGCACGGTAAAATTTCCTACAGGAGTGATGATTTGACGCTGCATGGCAGCTTCAGGATTAGCATACTTTATAACACGTGGTTACTTTGTTTTTGGCCACAACTCATTAAAACGCAGCATATACAATAAACACTATTTATTAAATAAACAAATTCTGAGAGAATATTAAAAAACACACAGAAATTAAACAATGAACACAAAACAAATATAAAAAACATAAAACACACAAGAAGATAGTTTAAAATGCACGCGACCGCTTCAAGCATCTGTGAATAACTCCCTGCCCCTTGCTTGCACAACCCCCGCACAGGGGTTTACATCTTAAGGCGAAGGGGAGGTGCTGCCACCTTCTCGTTACACTCTCCCCCTCTAGATCGCATAAACGTCCTCGAATGCGATCTAGGACCGATCCACCGTTCTCCTGCTGCACCCTCTGGAAGAGATCCAAAGCAAACAGTTCAAATCGTTGAGCGTAAGCAGGTGTTTGTAAGAGACCAGCGGGATTTAAATAGGACGCGTTGTATCGTTGACATGACAGACACGATTTGATATGCTCTGTGACGTCGCGGCGCATCCCAGGCCAGTAATACCTAGCGGAAGTTCTTGCTAGGGTACGGTCAATTCCGTAATGACCCGCTGTCGGACCATCGTGGTATTTTTCGAGAACCTTCTTGCGTTCAGCGCTGGGCACCACAAGCTGAGCTTCCTCAGAATCCTCCTCTGGTATATAGCGGTACAAAACACCACCACTTACAAGGTAACCTCTATCCGTCCATTTAGTAAAATCGGTTAGAGATGAATTGGTTTCAAAAGTTGTAATTATTTTGTTTAAGTCTGGATCCTCTAACTGCGCTGCACGTAGATCGAGTATAGACATACTGCCTCCTCGATTCTCTTCGTGGAGGATATCATCGATTCGGGGTAACGGATATTTATCGGCTACCGTTAGAGCATTAAGTTTTCGGCAGTCTATGCACAGCCGGAAACCAGAGTTTTTCTTTGGAACCAAAATCGCTGGAGCTGCCCAAGGAGATTCACATGGTACAATGATTCCTTCGGTTAGAAGCTTTTCTACTTTTGCTTTCAGCTGTTCCTTCTTTGCCGGAGGCATTCTGTAGGGGGGTACAAACGTCGGTTCGTGGTCACCTGTTTCTATGCGGTGTTCGGCAAATGGTGTCGCTTCTCCCCCTGGACGAAACACATTCTCGTGATTGGCGATTAGCTCGTTTAAGCACTGCTTTTCGCTGCTTGATAGCTTTATCTCTCCATCATCACGTAGGTTCACTTCTTTGCCATCACTCACTTCTGCCATCTGCAGTGCCTCCGCTTCCGGGCTTGGACCTGGTTCCGCTGCCACAATTTCGTGTGCATCCGCTGGGTTTTCTTTTCCTTCATTAAAACTTACATCTTCCATAAACTCATACACTGTTTCTGGATCATCCGCGAAACACCATGTGCATTGACCGTGATTGATGATAATTCCGGCTTGTTGTAGGAAGTCAATACCCAGCAGTGTCCGATTATTCTGTAGAGATGGTAGAATCATCAGTTGCGTTGGTATAATCTTATGAATAATGTGGATTTCTACGTGGGCCACTAGAACATCCGTTTCCCTTCCTATTCCATCTGCATACGCAATGGTAACTTTAGATGGTGTAAAATCATAATTTAATGATCGTAAATAATCATACACACGCCTCCCTGCTATGCTAGCTTGAGCCCCTGAATCAGCGTAAGCAATCCCATCTCGTTCTAATAGTTTTATGGGTAGCAACGGTTTCACACATGGAGAGGTGGTAACGCAATCATCCATAATTGTTGTATGATTGAGAAGTGTGGGGTTGAAACTGCGTGTTGAATTTGCATTGCAGATTGGGCAATTCGCACGCATTTTACCAGGAGACCCGCATCCGTAACACTTAAGTGATGAGAGGGCGTTTGTAGGTCCTCTTTGTGTCTCAGCGTTTTGTCCTATATGCGCAGTCTGTTTTCGTTCGAGGATTCTACAATCTTCCGTAGTATGCCCAAAATTTCTACAGAAACTGCATCGCGGGCGTTCTTTATTCGATTTGGGACGCCAAATTTTTTGTGATGTTGACGGCTCAGTTTTTTCTGTAGATTGCGGCTGATGTGAAAACGATACTTCAGTGCGCGGCACTTCCCGCAAGGTTTGCTCCGCGTCGCGCGCGAGTTTAAGCAACGTCTCGTAAGTATGGAAGTCGTTCCGCGGTACGCGTTTTCGAATCCGCCGATGTAAAAGGCCGTACACCATATCGAGTTGCATGGGCTCGGTTGGGACATGTTCGTGAATGTTGGCAAACAAAGCGCGAACGTTACTAATGTAAATGTCTGTAGGAGTACTTTCGCTTTGTTCTGTGTTAAATAATTCCCTATAAACTTGATAAGCAGGTTTCCGTGGCCCGAAAGAATTAGTAAGCGCTTCCTCCACCTCCGACCAGGATTTTATGGACGACTTAATCCCTTGCCACCAGGTAGCTGCGATTCCAGTTAGCAGCATTGAAAGTCCGCGAATCGCATTGTCGTCGGTAATGTTCATACACTCGCGGTAAGTGTTAACCGCGTCAAGAAACGCGGCAACGCTTTCATCGTTGCTTCCCGTAAAGCGCGTACTACATTTCGCGAAACTGCCCGATTGTACAACAACCGCCGGCGTCGTAGACCGCGACGCTAGCGAATCCTGAAAGTCTCGTTGCATTCGCACAATTTGTTCTGTAAATTGCGCCTGCATCCCTGTGAGCAGCATCTGGAGTTGTTCCGTTGTCATCTGCATGGCTGGAGCTGGATCTGTCATGACTGTCCGTGTAGGTGGACTACACACACTTGGTATTTGCGATTTGACACGATTTTTTATGCGTTCACTGCGACGCACGTTATCTTGCATAAATATTTTCGCGTACGTTTATAACGGCGCGAAAGAATTTTGATTATTGTTTAAATATATAAATTTTACACTAATAAAAAGGTCTATAAATGTTAATAAAATCACACACACAATAAGAAAATAGTAACTGTTCACATTAAAATTAAAGTCTTACAATGTTAATATAGGGACGCTAGTTCTTTGATAAGTTAATATTGCGCACTAGTAGCAACACCAATATACGCGGTTTAAATTCGCACTTGCGCAGGAAAATTTCGCTTACCTCGTAGTAGTAGAAGTGCACTGCATAAAATCTTGAATTTACCGTTGGTTTGTTAGTGACGTCAGAGTTGCAGATGTGTCCAAAAATGGCGGTCGAAGGGTCGAAAACACAAAAGAAGTGGTCGCAGGGTGGCTCCTGGCTGTAGACGCGGTCGAGAAAATGGCCAAGCGACGCGTTGCTTGCAGCAATGGAACAAAGAAGCCCTGTTTTAACGTGAACTTTTCACGTTGAACCTCTCCTTTTCTACACTTAATACACTTTTCACACTTATTGTATTGCTGAGATGGTTTTTTAAAATGATAATTGTGGCCGAACGTTGGGCTGCCAGAATATAACACGTGGTTACTTTGTTTTTGGCCACAACTCATTAAAACGCAGCATATACAATAAACACTATTTATTAAATAAACAAATTCTGAGAGAATATTAAAAAACACACAGAAATTAAACAATGAACACAAAACAAATATAAAAAACATAAAACACACAAGAAGATAGTTTAAAATGCACGCGACCGCTTCAAGCATCTGTGAATAACTCCCTGC
Source organism: Limonius californicus (assembly GCA_014611495.1). Lineage (NCBI taxonomy): Eukaryota > Metazoa > Arthropoda > Insecta > Coleoptera > Elateridae > Limonius > Limonius californicus. The sequence goes on from JABXWE010030679.1 coordinate 23,023, forward strand.
CCCTTGCTTGCACAACCCCCGCACAGGGGTTTACATCTTAAGGCGAAGGGGAGGTGCTGCCACCTTCTCGTTACAACTTTGAGTTTATTGATGGTACCTTGAATGCCGCGAAATATCAACAAATATTGGAAAACAGTCTGCTACCGAGTACCGCGAAGTTAAATGTTGGCGAAAATTACATTTTTCAGCAGGAAGGAGCGCCCTGTCATACGGCCAAAAACCACAAAAATGTTAGCGACCACAACGTAAATGTTCTTTCTTGGCCTTCCAACAGTCCTGACCTCAATGTCATTGAAACAGTGTGGCTTAAAATGAAACAAACATTAGAGGAACAACCCACAACGGACATTACCGGAACTTAGAGGCAAAATAGAGCAAATTTGGAATGGATTTACTCCTGAAAAGTGCAGATCCTTAGTTGAGTCAATGCCCAACCGAATTCGAGCGGTCATAAAATCTAAAGGTGATGTTACTCCATTTTAGACAAAATAAAGTGCTATGTCCCAATATTTAGTTGCCACGCAATGTGAACATTTTTCTCGTTAATTAGACATGATAGAATAAGTATTTTGTTTTTTGTGTTGCTGATTGGCCCCAATTGTTGTTAATTAACTAGTTACTTAGTCTTAAATTAAAAAATTTATTAGAAAAACAAATAAACTGTCAAATACCTGACTTATATATGTATTTTATTTTGTCCCAATATATAGTTGTTAGGGCTCGTATAGCAAACGAATGTAGGAAGTTTTTGTTTTGTCTGGTAATAGTACATACACCGATGGAACTGAAATATTTTTCTTCAACCCATGTAGCGTGAACAGTTGACAAAACAAGTGTGCCACTGTTTTAAATATCCCGTCCGCGTACCAATGTGCGCTTTGAGCTAGGAGTTTTCGTACTAAAAATCAGCAGTATTTCGTCATTTGGTCCAGAACTGTACAGAAAAAGATTCTCCATTTTTTGTTAATGTGTATTCTTGTGGAAAAAGGATGTCTTTTCGACGGAGTGGCAAAGACGGAGCAGCTTCTTCCTTTGTACGAATATTTCTTCATGTGTTCTCTTCATGCTGGAAACTTTCGGCAAACATGCTGCAGTAGGCTGGCTAAGTCCAATAGATGCAGTGGAGATGACATGATGTGGTGCGTCTTGGGTACTTATCATGTTTTCACGTACCAAATTATAAAGTTTTGTTTTTTCTACTTCTCTGGTTTCTGCAGTATGGTTATGCTGTCCAGTTTTTTTAAGAACAGTCTCTTTAAGCGTTGTACTCGAGGATTGCACTTTATTTTGTAGTAATAGTCACCTCCGCAAACATTTTTTCGGCCCCTTTGTCTTTTTGGTAATAACATTCAAGCAACAACTTGTTCTTCCTTTTTTCACTAAGAACAAATTCAACTGCCATTTCACGATATTAACTGTTGCACAAACTTTTTAGAAATAAACAATTTGAAGAGCTTGGCATTCTTTTATAACTACCTGAGGATCATTACGTCTAATCCTTTAATTTAATTCCATTAAAATTATATAATAAACAACAAACAATTTGAAGAGGTTACCATCTTTTTAATAACCAGTTAGAGGGAGTTAGATAATCCCGTCGTCCTAAGCTGAGATAAAGTGTAAAGGGAAGTTTGCTATTTCGTATCTGTCGGGGAATTTTCCATTCGTTGAACTGTTTATCGAGAAATTTTACCGTCGGGGAATTTTTCAGTTGGGGAATTTTTTGTCGACGAATTGTTGTCGGGGAATCTTCCGTCGGTGAATTGTTGTCACGGGGAATTTTGCTAGACCCGTGTATTGCTTGCAACAAGTTATAGAAAAAATCATTATGTGCAGAAGAGAAACACATCTCTTTTTTGTTGACCTACAAAAAGCCTACGATAGTGGTCCAGTCATTCCACTATTGAAGGTTTAGAGGAGAAAATTCCTAAAACATATTAGAAAGCAATTCGAAATTTATATCACAATAACGAAAGTGTAGTGAAAGTAGGCAAGCACATTTCAGAAAAGTTTATTGGTAATAAAGGTTTGAGCCAAGGCTGCACTTTATTCCCAACATTCTTTATAATGTATCTGGAAAAGGCGTTACAACATTGGACCAAAAAGTGCGAAAAGATGGGCATCCCGATAGATGATCAATATTTAAGTACACTCCTATTCGTAGACGATCAGATGTTAATAGTCAGTGATGAAGACGATATCAGTTACATGTTACGCAGATTAGATGAAGAATTTAAAAATCTAGTTATGGGTGGCGAAGGTCAAGATATAGATTTAGAAAACAAAAAATAAAATCCTGCGAGGAATTTAAATATTTAGGAGAGACATAATATGCTAAAAACGGACACAGAACTAAGGATATTAAAACGAGAATCGGACAGGAAATAAGGGCTATACAGAAATGAAATTCAATTTGGTGGAGCGACCAATTAACAAAGACGACAAAAAAAGTATTTACAAATCAGTAGTGCAAGCTGCGGAAACTTGGACTATAAACAATAGAAAGAAAGCAAGATTACAAGCGCTAGAAATTGATTGCTTCAGACGGAGCTGTAAAATATCACGCCTTCACCATGTTATGAATGTAGAACTAAAGAACCTAATGGACGTTGATAGGAAAATATTAGACAAAATTGAAAACAAGCAATGATGTCACCTCAGAAGAATGGGAGCGAATAGATGGCCGAAAACAGGAAAGACCAAAAAAGGACGACGCAGGGATGCATGGATGAGATGAGAGGAATACAAAATGCTATGACAGATAGACAATGACGATGATCAGTGGAAAGAATACTCGCCAATAAATATATACAGGATGTTTAAAAAATATGTTCGAATATTTTACGCACTCATGGGTTCGAAAATCAATTGTTTTCGAGATACGTAGTTGTTTTTTTAGAAATAAATATTGCTTGCTATTTCAATAAGTTCCCCACCCATTAAAATAAATATCCGTGTAAATACAACATATTAATTACAAATAATTACAGTAGGTGTTCTGTATGTCCTTCTGTATGTAAAAATGAACGTCGCATTCTTTCACATATTCCCGTATTCACACGAATAGTCTGGCAGGCATGTTTTATTCGTTCTCACAATTCGTTTAAATTATTGACAGGGCTTGAATAAACTACGACTTTAAGTACCCTCAAATGCAAAAGTCGAGCGGATTGAGGTCAGGAGATTTAGGTGGCCACACTGAACCCCCTCGCCCTATCCACCTGCCGTTGTAATTTTTCTTTAGGAAATTTATGGCCATGATTGAAAAATGTGCAGGAGCCCCATCGTGCATCAACTACATATTCATTCTATGAACAAAGGGTACATCTTCTAACACTACTGGCAAGGCATTATGCAAATAGTTAAGATGCAATTGGCCAATAAATCGGTTGGGAAGAAAAAAGTCCTATCATATGGTCTTAAAAAATATCAACCAGTGGGGAAGTATTGACCAAAATACTTGTTAGGTATACACAAATATTGGGTTAACGGCCAAAGGGCAAATAGAATAGAAACTATTCGATTTTTAATCAAGCTTTCGAAATAATTTATTTCTTCATCAGGATTAAATCAAAGTTCTAACATTGGAATCACGCCATAGCGCGTACTCGAGGTCTAACATATTAACCATAAGTTAACAAATAATCACAGATGTGTCAGAATAAGTTAAGACAAACAAACAATTTAAAACAATTTAAAACACGACTCGTGTTGTGGAAATTAAAAATGCCATTTCTTGCGAAACTAGCTTTTCAGTAAATAAGATTTTACTAACAAAGTCTGCGTTTTCCGCAATTCTTGTCAGTGCCCATCGGCAAAACACCAAACGTGCAGCATAATCAGGCACAATAAGAGCCTGAACACTTTGAACATTGTATGGGTACACTTGCTGCTCAAGTAACATTCTCCAAATTAGGGAAGCATTCGTATTTGTTTCGGCAGAAAGTCTTCTAGTAGTGGTACCTGGATATTCTTCAATGCTCCTTAAAATGTTAAATTCCGCTTCAGGAGTAGAAACTTATCTAGGCGTACCACCACCACCGATTCTTGATTTAAATGTGCTAACTTCGGATGAACGTTGATGCAAATTTGTAAACAATTTGTCACACGGAAGTGTCCGGCTCGGAAATGCTGCGGTATACGATCGACGTGCCTCATAAGAATTACCATTGGCCTTACCATACATGAAATGCATATCTGCCATTTTCGCGTTGGTATACATATTCCAACAAGAACAATAACAATATTGACACTTACTAAAACTCAAACAAATGTTGTTTTATCCACTTCCATAGCAGACGTGATAAATACGATTCGGCACTTCTACTCTATGTAAATAATTTGGCTGTATCTAGAAAATGGTTGATTTCGAACTCATGTTTATTACGACTTTTTTGTTTGTATTGATAAGATCTATAAGTGGGTAAAATATCTGAATATATTTTTTAAATACCCTTATATATTAATATAAACAGGATGAATCTTAAATGGCGAATAATAGAAACGCCATCTGATTCTGGATCAAAAATGGAGCGATAAAGTCTTACACTAATTTGCTGTTAACCTCATAGATGAGGAGTTATTGGCAGTTTTAAGTTGGATTCCGGGTTCCTTATGGTGCGATATTTTTATGAAATGATGATTTTCAACTGTAATTTAATCAACAAACGGAATCACCAATCTGCAATTGTAGTCATCATGCCCTTGGTTTATCCAACACTTCTATCTGTTTAAAGTTTAAAGCTTCTGCAATGCTCGAGTTTTCCAAAAATGTTGCAACAACGCGCAATACAAATTTCACATTTTAAAACAAACGTAGCCTTTGACGTAGTTTTTTTATTTCAAGTATTTTGACTTATAATGACATTTCTTTGACAACTTGCTGATCAAAATGTCGTGTTTAATTCTCTTTGCATTCATTATCTTAGTGGTACCTTCAGTTTAGTTTGATTTTATTGTGTTTGATTTCTCAAATTAGCGTCATGGAGTGCAGTTTTGTAGAGTATTCCAGACATGTATTTGATTTTAGGGGAATGTCGTAGCAATTTTAATGCTGCTGCTAATTTGTATGCCGAACGGTATCCAAACAGAAGGCATACGAATAGTATTGTTAGTCGACGACTGAATCAACGAATGCGAGAAACTGGAAGAACTGCACCCACTCCAGTAGCTGACAGAGGCCGTCCTCATCCAGTATTGTTATCACTGGTTGAAGAAAATATCTTAAATGTAGTCGAAAATGAATCAGAACAAAGCAATGACTGAAGACTGAGGGATGTGGTTTTGTATAAACTGATCTTGGCATCTATTACACATGTGCCGTGAATCACATTGGCCTTGTTCAGTAGGTTGTTTATCAGTTATGTTTTTTGGTGGCATATGTGTAACTGTTTGGCGCTTTTATCATGTCTGAAAAAAGTGATCAACGAATTTGTATCAGATTTTGTCAAAAACTTGGAGACACCTGCACAAATATGTATTTAAAGTTACAGAAAGTCTATGGGGAAGATTGTAAGAGCCGTGCACAAGTTTACGAGTGGTATAAACGCTTTAAAAATGGTCGTAAAAGTGCTGAGAGTGATCCGCGTTCTGGAAGACCTTCAAGCAGCAGAAGTGAAAAAAATATTGAAGCTGTGCGCACAGCTGTGCGAGAAAATCGCCGAATCACTATTCGTGAGTTATCTTCAGACCTATACATTAGTTTCGGTTCAGTTCAGTCAATTCTTACTAAAACGACGAAAACTTTATAAAAACAATCGTAACTGACGACGAAACGTGGGTTTAGGGGTATGTTCCCGAAATTAAGGTCCAATCTTCACAGTGGAAGACCCCAAAGTCTCCCAGACCTAAAAAACCACGACAAAGCCGCAGAAAAGTTAAGACGATGCGGACTGTTTTTTTCGATTGCAATGGAATTGTGCATCATGAATACGCTCCATTGGGCCAGACAATTAACAAGGAGTATTACTGCCAAGTTCTGCGATGTTTGATGGACGCAGTTCGTCGGAAAAGGCCGGACTTGCATGAGAATGGCGAGTGGCAATTACATCATGACAATGCCCCTGCCCACGCATCGCAACTTGTGCAGCAGTTTCTTGCTAAGCACCATATTCCACGGGTCCGTATCAATCCTATTCGCCAGACCTTGCTCCCCGCGACGTTTTTATATTCCCGAAAATTAAATTCCATTTGAAAGGAAAGAGATTTCAAGACATTGCAGAGATACAGCAGAACACGACGAAGCAGCTGCTCGCTATTTCAGAAAAAGAATTTAAAAAATGTTTCGAGCAATGGCAGCAACGCTGGATTAAGTGTGTGGCTTCGGAAGGGGATTACTTTGAAGGCGATTAAATATTAATTTCATGAATCTTGTAATTTCTTTTTAAATAAAAGCATTCTGGATACATTTTGATCAGACCTTGTACATCGGCTATTATCAGATGCGAAAGACATTAAGAAATGCATACGAAGATTGTAATTCCTGCGAATATTAAGTTATGCAAACAAACAGATATTTGGTGCTGTAGAATAAAAATAATTGTAGCAACTGTACTTTGGTAACTACTGAAAACCCGATGTTATAAACTGAATATCTGAGGTTTGTTTTGCACAAACAATCCTTTCTGAAAATGATTTACATAACTCTCTATAAGGAAAACTCATTGTCGCCTTTTACGATATAATAATCCATTATGACGTGTATTTGGTTACGATTCAGAAAAAGTTGAAGTAAAATTTCATAGAAGTTTGTGTTAGTATACAAAGAAAAGTAAAGTGAATTCAAAACTCATTTTCGTAATATTTACGACTCCAAGAAAATCCAGGTTAGTTATAATTCATATATTAAAATCACATATAATGTTACGCTTCTTTCGACTACATAAAAAATGAAATACGGGCATCCGACTTCACGTTTCATATGCTAATGTCGTCGCTGAGTTTTAGAGAAATTTTATTACGTGTTGAAATTGATTGCCTCGTGACAGAAATATCAACTCGTTATTCGCTTTTATTTGACGGAACCTACCCCTCATCACAATTTTAATACTGACCACGTAATTTGTAGGATTCGTTTGCAATATGTTCCAATTAATAACTGCTCGTTACACAAAGCCTTTTCGAGTTTTTTAGCGCTGCATTAGCGTACACATTTATCGCGTTTCCGCTGGCTAAATTGTGTAATATTAATAATAACATCAAACGTCTAATTCAGATGTACTATTACTACGTATACCTTCGTTAATTAATTGTTGTCATTTACCGAGTTGGTATCAGATTTGATTAGCTTTCCACAGCAGCAGTTACAAAGTTATTCTGATTTGTGTTTTGATATGTGCTATAGTTTTCCCCACGGCAACATCTAAATCAGTTACTAACATAGTCTGCGACTTTATGAAAACTTTCGAGTGTACAAAGGAACTGGCTAATTACGTTTGATGATAAAAAACTAACTGTTTAACTCGTATTTTATGATTTCTCTTTGCGGAAACGTTTATTCATGATAGTGCAGTAATTTATATGAGAAAAATGTCCAAAGTTGCGAATTTATGCACCAGTTTTCTTAGACAGTGCCAGAAATGAATATTATAACTGGCAAATAATAACTATAAAAGCTTCTCATTCGCTTGAAGTAACTGCAACAAAGGAAACCCTTCCAATTCTTGTTTTAGCGCGATTATGCATGGCCTTTTTTGCGAGCAGTTAAAACATAAATAACAGACCTCGCGAAAGAACTTTGCACTCGTAATGAACTTTCTTAAATATATAGCGAAAGTTTCAATAATTAATGCGCCAAGACTGTAAATTTTTTGAGATTAATAGGTTTTGTTCCGCGAATTCGCAGCCTTCGTTTTTAGCGAAATTACAATTCCTATTTCGTATTTGCATATCCTTTGAGAGTACCAAACAACCAGGACGCAGAAAATATAGAATCCCTTTTCCATTAATATTCATTAGGGGTTATAAAATAAATGTTTTGAATAGTACTCGTAACCAGAACTTTATCCATTCCCCTGTTAAACGTAATCGAATGGACACAAACTCTAAAGGTTTCTTCTATGCGTAATTAGTAACTTTGTAAATATACTAAATTTGTACACTTTGTTATGTAAGTTCGTTCATTAGAGTCTTGTCCTCACGGATTAATTCACGCGCATTAAGTCTCCCATGGGAGACCAATTTTGATTGCAAATAAAACCGCAAAAAATGTTTCTTAGTCACAACATTTCACGGTATTCAATGGTTTTCAGTAGATATTTAGTAGCAAAAATAAATTTTTTAACGGCGTTTATAGTATACAATGTGATCGATAACATTTTCTATGCAGGTTAAACTTGGCAAACGAGAGTCATATTACAACCTCCACTATAACGGTTCTTCATGAAAAAGCGACTGGTAGGCGAGCTCTACCTTTTATTGAAGGTGTTATGTTTCTCATATGTGTAAGCCATATGTTTGACAGTTGGCTTAGTTGAATTAACCAGTTCGCTTTTTCTCAATTTTTTGTGTTTCTAATGGTTATTTCTTCAGTTGCTTGAAAAACAGATCTTTCGCAACTAATTCATGATAAATGAGTTTTATGAACAGATTTCCGCGTTGAAGCAGAAGCCATTTATGATTGAATTATTCTTACTTACTAGGCGATTAGTGGGCGGTTTGTTTGTATTTTGTACATTATTATCTGAATAAATTACGAGTACAATTTCCGGAAGTTGATGTTGACTGCAAATGGTTTGGTCATTAGCTGAATTTGTATGTCAATTTATTCATGAAATGGGATTCATTGATAAAAAAGTTTGACTTGACGACGATATAAGCGTTCTACAGAAACCATTACGTTAGTTAGGTGTAGCTTGGCTGGAGCTTTCTATAGGGAAGTCCCACGCAGCATTGAAAAAGGATTTGCATTTATTTCTGTATCGGTTAGTTTGTTTTTAACCGATTCCAGTTGATCCAGCACAGAGTGTAATTTTGCGATCGGTTTTTACATACATACAGGGTAGCCCACCGAAAACAAAACAGGCGTGTTTTGTGTCCCTAAACCTCAATCCTTCACCTACCTTCACCTCCAAAATTGGGGCGAGTTTCACCATGCTTCATGGTAGTAAACGTTCGAAATGAGCACCACTAATGTCCATAGAGTAAGCAACTTCGTTCGTCACACTGAAGCATTTATAGAGTGATTAGATGGCGTTCGTTGGTTATACCTTGTTGTAAATCTGCTATAGAATCGGGTTAAGTTGCGTGAAAGAAAATGAAATCTACAGCGACAAAACTGGCGAACTTGCGAAACATTCAATTGCGTCTCTTCTTCCAATCCATTGAGTCGGAAACCTAGGATCCAAATACTGTCAAACAACTAGTATATAATGCGTTGGAGCTCCATGTTGTTCGAATATTAAATGGTCTTCATGGTAACGATCAATAATATCAATATCGAATCAATGTCGTCTTTTAACGATTTCGAGCACATCTGTCCAGTCAAATTACCAGGTAAGAAAAAAGGCCCATGTACTTCTAGTCTCACAAAACTTGTAAAAAACCGTTCAAACTCTTGTTTAGCGAGTTCTTGTAGCAAATGAATGTTGTAGGGATAAAATTGTAGTGTTTCAAAATCCGTTGAGTACTGGTTTGATTAATACCGGGTACAATAGCCATTGGCTTTGTCCGCAATCTAGGATCGACAACAACGGAGTCCAAAACCGCGACTTCCACTGTTTCATTTCTCACCGAATTTTCAGTATACCGCTTTTATGTGTGACAGACAGTCTAAAAATTTTTTCACAAACTCCAAAACATACTTGCGATTCCCATGCCTATCTGTATGTTGCTGGTTGAACAATTCGGCGCTTCTACCAATAGAAACCTACCCTCTGAAATCGAATAAACCTTTTCAAATATTCAAAGAAAACAATCATGACTACGAATAAAAATATTCAAATGTTTAAGCCAAAGTTTAGTCACCCAAGGGCGTCTAATCATTCCGTAAATAGTCCACAACATTTAATACCTTGGAACGTTGGATTTTATTTCCGCTGGAATTAATGGTCGAAATCCAAAAATAAATCACTACTGGAAAGCAACTTTATGGAACTTTCAAATAACATGTCCTTTGATACCCCTTGCCATTTAAATTTATTATGGTGAAAGTCACCCCAATTTTGGGATTGAAGATAGGTGAACGGAAATAGCGGTATATATGTCCCCCTGGCAAATTAATGTGAAGTATTCGGGCGTTTTTCAAAGAATTGAGGTTTAGTGTCACAAAACAGGCCTGTTTCGTTTTCGATAGGTCACCCTGTATAGTAAATAATGACGATCATGCTCTAAAGTACACTTTGAGAATAAAGCGTGGTATTGGTGGTCATGCTCTATGAACTTCCAAAATAGGATACTTTGGAATAATAGGCTTTCCCTTCAGCTTTCTTTAGAACCCGCGACCGTTTCCCCTTCTACGATGACTTCAAAAATTGGTTTTTGTCATAGGCGGCAACCTTCTATCACGTATGTATACAGAATCTTGTACTGTGATATGATAAGTGTTTAAATTCTAACGTATGTAACGATAGTTTTGAGACAAAAATTAAAATACTACCATTTATGAAAATTTTTAACTTTAATTAAAGTTAAAAAAAAACAACTGAACATCATTTCTTAACAATAACAATTTACTATAATGCAGCTAGCGGCCCTTGATCTTCAATCCTTCGCAACTTTGTTCTTAAGTGTCGCATAAGTGATTGGATGGTGACCACATCGATTTCCCGAATCTTTTGGTAAATTCTCCTTCGTAATTGTTCTTCGTTTTCGGCCTCCCATCCATTGTCGTAAACTTTCCTGCTTAATAAGGCCCAAAATTCTTCTATGGGTCTTGCTTGGGGAACATTAGGTGGATTATCTTCTTTGGGTACAAATGGTATATTATTGGCCTGCAACCATTCTTTAGTTTCCCTGGCATAGTGGCAAGAAGCCAGATCAGGCCAGAACATAATGTCATCATTATTGTGATGTTCGTCTATAAATCGTAACAGTTTAGGCAAACATCTTTTTTATATAAAGACCTGCAGTGATGGCTTCTCCCCTGACATGTCCTACATATGGCTGCGATGCACCTGCCGGAGAAATGGCGCACCACACTAGAATTTTATCTTCAAATTTAGCTTTTCTTTTATATTTTACATTGTCCTGAGCTGCATTGAAATCTTCGGTGTAGAATCCATCATTACCCTTTATCTCAGAGTTCGATAAAGTAAAATATTTTTCGTCATCTAAAACGATGACCTTGTTTGCAAAATGTTGAACCCTTAGTGCTCGGCAACACCGTGGAATTCGTTGCAACTGCGCAGCTGTGTATTTTGGGCATTTCTTTCGTTTTCTATATGACATTCCACTTCTCTTAAGTTCCCGATGTACAGCCATGTGTGAAACTCTATAGCGCCTTGCTAATCTTCTTGTGGATATACCAACTTGTTCTTTTGCACTTTCCCTCAGCCTACCAGCTCTGACATCTGTCAACACCCGAGGCCTTCCGCTTTTTGGTAAATTCACACAAGGTATTCCTTCCTCACATTCCCTTATTGTTCGGTAAATTGTTGCACGGGAGATATTAGGTCCTTGAAACATGTTTACAATAGCCGCTTTTGGCATTTGGCCAACTAAATTATAGACGGTTTTTCGGATTTCAATTTTGTACGCCATGACTCAAAAGTTTTTCTACAGCAACTGTCAATATTGATGTTGACAAGACCTACTTGATTAAACTCCCAGCAATAGCAACTAGATTGAACCCTTTCTAAGTGATGCCAATTAGTTATGAAATTTGTCTCAAAACTTTCGTTACATACGTTATTAAATTCTCTATAGAGAAATAGTTTAGCAGTGTATTTAAACGATCATTCTCACGATTTAACATTGAACAGCAACAATTAAATAACTTTGTTGCATCTTAAGTTGATCAACAATTTATTCAATATAAATTGAAAAAACAGTGCAATTTAAAATGACGAAAAATGATAATATTAGAGGAACAGCTAACGTACTTTGTGATGTTCCGGGCAAAGAACTTCGACAATATTTATTGACACTGTAAGGTGCAGGAAACGGCATCTTTTGGGTATGGACTTGGATTTTGAGAAGATATCGTTTAGGGGCTTCACAAATACTGTTGCAAAAATTCGCTGCGGAAGAGTTCGATAGGTTTAGCAATTATTTAAAGATAAATGAATACACATTTAATGAATTACTTAAAAAATATTGAAGCATGGCAGCTAGGTTAAAATTACAGAATGGACCTCGGTGGGGCAGTGCGAATATGCGCTGTCAGTCTAGGTCATAGTGAAATGCGGTGCGAGCGGCCACGTGGTCGAACCCCGACTGAGACGACCGTATTTCACTTAGTTAAGTTCAGGGTGCATGTTGCATGAATGGATAGTATGTAAGGGACGCCCGCACCCCCCTGAAGTAATGCGAAAGCGATTCGGGGCGGGACGGTAATATGAATGAATGAAAAAAAAAGGTTAACATTACAAATAACATTGGGATATTTAACAACACGGAATTCCTATTTATTGTTAGCTCTTATATACAGTGTCCCGAAAAATGCAATAATTATTTTTTGCCTTTAGTCTACCATGAAATGTATACGAAGCACTGTATGATTTTATAAAAATAATCAAATTGAGAAGAGAAATCGATTTTCGAATGACACTGCAGTGTTTCACACGTCTTAGTGAATTAGATTGATATCTTATAAGACCACAGCTAGTTGTACAGGATTCTCCATATTAAACTGCTCACATTATTATTCCGATAAAATCATTCTAACTCGACTAAAAAAATCTTTTATTTCACTAATGTACAGCTAATTCTATGGGATTTATTACTGACTTAAAAACAGTTATTGAACCTTTAAAAATCATGTTGTCTAAATGCCCTCCATCAGCTTGAATACAACTTTCAATTCTAAATGCAAACCCGGCGAAGCAAATCTCCATTTATTCGTGTGATTTCTTCTCGAATGTGGTCTTTTAGCTCTTCAATAGTCACAGGGCGACTTGCAAAAACCTCTTCTTTTAAATACCCCCACAGAAAAAAATCGGTTGCCGTGAGATCGCGGGACCTGTGGGGCCAAGGTCAATTTCCAAATCGAGAAGTTATACAGTCGTTAAAAAATTCTCGCAGAATTTTCATGGTGTTTCTGCCTGTGTGGCTGTTGCTCCATCTTGTTGGAGTAACAAAACACCATTTAATAATCCCCGTCTAGTCCGTTCGGGGATCAGAAACGTTGAAACATGTTTATGTAGCCCTTGGAACTGACTGTTACAGGACGGGCATTTTCATCCTCAAAAAAATAAGGACCAATGATACCAAATAATCCTACACCACACCAAACAACGACTTTTGGACTATTGAGATTTTTTGTAAACAATTCGCGAGGATTTTCAGCTCCATAATATCTAAAATTCTGCTTGTTAACAACGTCATCCAAATGAAAATTTATGTATTGCTTCTCGATGCCCATTTAAAAATTCTTAACAAAATGTTAATCTCGCTTCCTTATCTCGATTGCTAAGGTACTGTGCCAGTTGGTATTTGTAAGGATGCAATTTTAAATCATTATGAAGGATTCTGTGAAGACTTCCTTTAGATATTCCTAGAGCAAGTGATTGCCGATTAGCAGACCTCTTAGGACTTCTTATAGAAGCAGCTCTCACTCGTTCAATATTTGCAGGAGTACGAACCGTTCTTCTACGTCCAGGTTTTTTAATGCTCTGCACAGAACCATTTCCACGCCAGTGACGAACCCACACCATAATTGTTTTGCGCATATTAACACAATTTATGGCAAATAATACCATTTTCGCATACAAAACGATATAGTGTTCTTTGTAGATAGGCGCATTACCCCTATTATTGTTACCAAACTGCCGTCGAAATGCTCGCCGAACTTCTTCTACTGAACCAGTTCTAATGAATATCTCCATGCAAAACACATGTTGCACTGAATAATCCATAATTTATTAAAAACTATAAAACTCTGTTGGTCTAATATGGGGAACCTTGTACAACAAAATTTGAACCCCATCCGACTTCCCTTGTTTCAACTAAAAGTTGTTCAACAAAGTTGAAGCAAGGTTCACATGTTCCAATGTACATTCAACTGTCTTTCAACTACTAGTTATTTAGCGAAAGTTGAATCGTGAGAACGTCCCTTAAGATTTAAGCATAACCAATTATTTTTCAATTTTAAATTCTTGGTTTGCGACCGATTTTCGTGCTGTTTTATATTTTATTGAGTCAGAAATGAAAGCAGTGACTATTAAATTTATAACGTGCTCAAAAATTCAGTACTTAATAACATACCAATCATTTAACACACACGGGATAGGTATTTCAAATACATTCAATAGTCAATAGATACAAATATATAGAATATACAGAAGCAGCTTGGTTTAATGTTCTCAATCGGATTGTTCTAATTACTTGAAAACTCACCAACTGCTACTGAAATCTGCCGTAAAATAGGTTAAAAGTGTGTGGATTATTAATGCGCCCATCAAGAATACAAGTAGATACTATTAATTATTGCCAGTCAGTACATGAAACCGTGCAGATGCAAAACAGACGTGGAATTATGTTCACTTGTTCAATTTTAATTTAATGAACGACGCGTTTTGGATGATAAGTAGGGCAAACTGGCAGCGTTCATTATTTACTATAATTACACAAAACACCATTTTGCTACACACTATAGAATGAACGTCCACTAGTCGATTTGTACCATATTTATACCTTTATTTAATGTATTTGAAGTAAATACGAATAGTTTAAAATGGATTGATGCATACCAAGCTTCTAAGATCTATAGCATCTCAGAAATCGTGTCCACCACAATGTAAGATTTGGACTTACAATAAATACAAGTATGTGATGTTACAATGTTATTTGTCTGTATCATTTTAATCAAGTCGCAGAAGAAAAACGAGCTAGAAACGTAGCAAATTTAAGTTTTTAATAAAATCTTTGCAAGTTAGATAATACTGGTGATGGGGTCATGTAAAATCGCGAGTTTACATTATTAAGCCAAACAATTTAGATGATTTTAGCCGTTGAATATGTTTAGAAATGAAAAGTATTAACCTGTACGGTAAGGGACTTGGCATTATGAAACGTGTTGCAAAATTGACCATTCTGCAACACGTTCATAACGCCATATAGCTGCCCGACTTCGCATTTAAGGTTTAATAAATGTTTAAAATTGTTTGCTGCGCTTCAGCTGGAAGATACTATAGTGTTGCACTATAATTTATATTTTCACGTTTACCACTGGTATTTACAATATCTATGACTTCGTCGGTATCACTGCTTGCAATTTCTATAATTTGGTTATTATCGTCGCTTTCGAAAGATCTCCAGGAAGCCATGCTGTAATTGCGACTGGTCAAAATTACGACTGAATTTCCCCAAAACAACAGCCAACTTAGCATACTTTCGAAAACAAATGAATCATATTGCAAATCAAATTTAACATGAT
>JABXWE010030680.1:0-20708 GCA_014611495.1 Limonius californicus
TAAGAATTCAATTAACAAAACACTATTAATTCTAACGAAGCGGCAAACGAATTACGGAAGCAATAAAGTGTAGCGGCAAATTTTAAAATCACATAACACCCCCCTTGCTTGAGAGAAAATCGAGGAACAAAACTAAAACGAAAAAGAACACCTAAAAACGAGAGGGTATCAAAACAAAAGTCTAAAAAAATCAAGCGAAATCCACAAAAAAAAATAACACAACAAACAAACCCAACCCAAAGATATCGATGTAAATAATCCACTGCTGTGGAACGATGCCCACCCCATCATAGCAGACCGGTGTATAGCCGCGGTACGCTAACACGACGGGCAGCAACCACGCCGGGACGTTGGTAGGGGAGGAGAAGCCTCAAAAGCGTAAAGCGCTCCCTGCCAACGAGGTCTGGTCATCCAGATCCGAAAACGGAAGTCAAAACTATCAAAGACGATACTCAACGAAAACATCTCGGGGAAGTCGAAAACATTCCCACGAGAGCCTACAAAAAAAACCCCCGATGGACCTGCAGAAGGCCAAAGTCCATCGTGCGTCTGATTGAACAAGTTCGCCCCCCGTGGTCGACCCAAACCACGAGCAGTCCCCCATTCAACCAAAACGACTTAAGATTGGGGAAAGACCCAACCGAAACAAAAGAAACAAGAGGGCGGAAAGAGGACGAAGAAGAGAACAGGGGATGGTTGTTGGTGATCAGGCAACAAAGGGCTGCAGAACGCAGTAGAAGAACGAAGAAGAAAACCAAAGAGAAGAGAAGACCATCATCAGACTATCAAGCATTCACACACACAAAGTCAAATCCGGGTAAATAAAGTCACAATCGGGAAAGTCTTACACCCGAGCAGGGTTCCGTCCAACCTGCCAATACGACTCGGGGATGAGTTTAGGGACAAGGGACTTGAAGACGATTAACGAAACCCAAATGAAGAGAGCGTTCTGTGCATCACGGGATCAGCACATCACGGTAGCCTCACAACAAACGGAGTCATCAAACGTAACAAGCCCAAAAAGGTTTCAGGGTACGAAGCGAAGAATAAAGGCAAAATTGGTAGCCGAAAAAAGAACTGTGGAATGGAACCACAAAACCTTGAAGACGAAAGACAAGACCGGTAAATCCGACGGTAGTCGATGATCTGCCTAACGGCAACACGGCAAACGAAAGCGAGAACGATAACGGAAAAGGTATCGGTAGCGTTAAGGGCAGAACGGCAGCGGAAACGCTAACGAGACGACAACAGAAACAGTAACGGTAACGTTAAGGGCATAACGGCAGCGATAGCGTTAAGGGCAAGACGGCAGCGATAACGCTAAGGGCAAAACGGCAACGATAACGATAACGATAGCGAAACGGTAACGAGACGATAACGGAATTAACTAAAGGTTCAATCCAACAACAAAATACGATAGGCGATAACGAAAAGAAAATGACTTCAAAATACGCGACCTACCAGGTGCCTTGAATAAAAATCGCGAAGACAAAAGAAAACGACAAAATAAATCTCAAAACAATTAAAAATTTCAAAAACGAAAAATAAACGAGAGTAAAACGGGAAATAAACGACAACAAACTTCAATAAACGAAACGACAGGACAGTTATTCGAAAATAAACGACAGCAAACGAAAAAAAAACTAACAAAGCAAACCAAACAAAACGAGAACAACCAAAAAAAAACCTGCAAACGATACGAGAATACGACAAAGTTTCGCGAAATTTCGGGACAGGGAATGAAAATATCCAAAAAAGATTCTACAAAATTCGAAAAAGGTACGACACTGGATTCTAAACAAAAGAATTCTACGTAATCACAACAAATTTACTGAAGACAACCAAGTTTCAAAAAAAATCTACGAAAATCCGCTAAAATTTAAAAAAATCTGGAAATTTAAAAAAAGTTTTAACAAAATCTGAAAAATTCACAAAATTGGGTGGTTATTTTTAAAGAATTCTACCAGAAAATTCAACAAAACAAGAATATCTCAACACAGGTTTACTAAAACACGGGAAATTTCAAGGAAAACTCGAGAAAATTCAAAAAAAGTCTCAAAAAAAAATATTGAGAATCGAAAAAAATTCAAATGCGGGAAATATGACACAAACTTACGGGAAAATTCGCGAAAACAAATCGGAAAACGTACACAACTTTCCAAATAAAAGCGTTTCACGGAAATTCTTCCAATACTCGGGAAAAAATGGCAAGAAAACAGCCCCACGTTGAGGGTGCCAAATTTGTTACGGGCCAATTCTAACTACGAGAATTATGGGACAGAGAAAATCGCACGTTGGCGTGCTAAGAAATTTTCTGTACGGCCAAACGCGCTTTTCTTGGACCCGCAAACAAAAAAAGATGGTAAAGGCCAGCGGCTTGCTCAGAGGAGTAGGGGGAGTTCGCTAAAAATCGCTTATAGAGAAAATGCTTAAAGTTGTATACAGGATGCGTCGAAATAAGTGGGCGCCACCTTTCAAATCCAGCTGGTTACAAGGTTCTTGTGAAAGGCCAAGGACCAACAGCTACGGGAATCGGACCTACCTTTAATTGTGCCTTCACCTAGATCTTAAAGCTTGCAAAATCCTTACATAAACACATACAGAGTACACATAAATAAAAGAGGCAGTAAATTTTAACACACATATAATGAACTGTCAAAAATGGCACAGAACATACAAAAATATATATCAACGATAGGAAACTTTATAACGTAAAACACAAACAGTAATAATTTCGAACGTTCGCACACAACTCTACGCCGCTGGTGCCAACGCTACATTTAAATGGTTTCAATAACTGCGTAGCCCAGTTGCGCAAGTTTACAGAAATAACAGCATAAAATGAACGTCTGTATATAATTTATACAAAACAAACAGTGGCTTCAGGTCACTGTTAATATTTCTATCAACATAACAAAAAAAAGGGTCCACACGTTTGAATTTTGCAAGTTACACGGAAAGTTTTGCTTCACAAAAAAACACCAAACTGGAAGTTTTTACCTTGACGAGGAGACGGCACAACAAGACGGCGATTTCTAGATGTAAACGATAACACCGGCGAAGACAGGAACCTTCGCCGACATGAAATGGCTGCAGAACCACGGGCGTTGGGCTTTGACGATGATCCGCCAAAAGGCGCTTGTACAACTCACTGAAGAGTTGCCTTTTCCTGGGTTTGAATCAAGATGTTCCCATTAATCCGGCAATAGCCGACAGTCTGTTAGATACCCCTTGGTACGACAGCGAAACGGAACACACATTAATGATACCCCTCACAAAAAACCGAGCCGCCCCTGCAGCACTTTACGTCATTACGATTGCCGATTGATCGAGCTACGGACAACCGGAGCCCTCAAGATCTAAAAATGGACTGCCTCAAAATGCAACGGGAACCTGCACTTCTCCCCTCAAAATTGCGCCACGTTACGAAATCTTACGAAATCTTCTGGAATATTCTAGAAAGAATCTCATGGCACGTGGATTCTCGGAACAGTTAGAGGTCAAGCGCGAGAGAAAAACAAGAGCTTGCAGATTTTACACAAAGAACTGTTGACCCATTTCTCGAACTTCGAAAGACAAAACAAAATACCGAAAATAGTAACCCAAAATAAGAATTCAATTAAAAAAACACTATTAATTCTAACGAAGCGGCAAACGAATTACGGAAGCAATAAAGTGTAGCGGCAAATTTTAAAATCACATAACAAAGTAACACAATTTCCTAAATTTCTGTCGTTCGGATTCTACGTTAAACTGTAGGTCCCCCGTTTTTCTAATCTAGCGCTGAGGAGAAACACGTAACAGAGAAGAGCTTAATGCTCAGAAATGGGACGTAAAAGGATGTTGATGATGATGATGAATTAATTTGTGAACACACAAGTGTTTGAAAGTAGTAGCCTATTTGATGTTTTCTTTATATCTAGCAAGTTGTAGATTAATTGGGAATAGCAAAATCATTAATAAATTGACCTCATAAATATACACTGCTTTTTGCATCTGACAGATATTTTATGTCCTATCGTTACTATTGTTTATATTTCTACGGGGTTCTTCGAGTTTATCAAGCATACAGTGTGGCAGAAGATACTTATTATCAGGACCGGATTAATACATTTCGAGGTCCTAATAATAAACCGTAAATAAAATTTGATTTTTAGAAATGTAAGAGGGGAAATGTAAAATTGAGAAAACAAGGAATGCGAGATGTAGAAATAAGAGAAAGGACAATAGCTGGTAGAAAGCCAATAGGTACGCTGAATTCTATCCTGTCGGATAGAAACGATAGTGGAAAGCATCGTGTTATATCATTATATGGAGCGTAGACATGGCTAATAACCGAGGCGCCAGTAATCCATTTCTAGTGTAAGATAAGAATAGATTATTGGCGTCTATCCTCAATAATTCTAGAATGCAAAGATTACGAAATGAAGAAACACGAAGACACATGGATATAAATAGAAACACAGTTACAGAAACACAACGAAGACAATTGGTAGGGCATCGGCGTGTCCATTGTATGAAGGGAGTAGGTTATCGAAGAGAATTATTCAACAGGTACAGGTAGAACGTAGGAAAAGAGGAAGACCACTAAGGAAATGGCAGAAAGAAATCCAAGAATACAGGTCAAAAGGTTAGAACCTGAGGAATGGTGAAATCGGGATCAGTGGAGAAGGAGCCGAAAGAAGAAGAAGACAATATCCCCAGTAAACTGGATAGAAAGAGAGAGAGAGAGAGAGAGAGAGAGAAAGAGAAAAAGAAAAAGAATTATAGCAAGATGGAAAATAATGTTTATTTTTGTATGTTTCCACTTTACTTAAATTTGAAAAATGTCTCCTACTTTTCTAAATTGGAAAATCTATGATTAAATTTTCAAAACTAATCCTACGTAACACTGCTTCTATACTTTAAAGATAATGGGATCCGGCCTGCCTAGTTGAATAGTTGTTTTGTTGAGTAATTTTAATATGCTTCAACTGAGAAAATGGAAGCTCTACTGAGCAGTTTATGACCATTATTAATGTAAAAAATATATGAATGTAAATATCTACATTTGGAAAGACAAGTTTAGCAATTCTTTTACAAAGTTCAGTATGGCTGAATATTGTTTTCATATTTTATTTTGTTGCACTGAACACATTTTATGGAACCTGGTCAGCTGCACTATTTGCAGTTTTGCGCCATATAATCCATGGTGAATAAGGCAATGGAAAATTTCAGCAGTGACCCCTTTCGCTTGATGTTCTAAGCATGTACTTATTTTGGTTAATCCAGCCCCGGCCTTCATGTTATTACAATTTTGTTTAAGAATTGATGTGTGCACGTATTGGTATTAGAAAAAATTAATTTATTAATTTAATTTGTTTCTCTACATCAAGTAAGATGTGAATATTTTAATTATTTAAGAAAAAAACATTAGTTTCATAATGTCTCTACCAATGCTATGTTTCAGCTTGTAGAGTCGTTCAGAACATGACAATAATGTCAGTTCTTCATCAATATTTAAGTGCTTTTGTATGTATTCCCTGCTACAGCCAGTAATTACCCGGTAATCTATTATTCCGCTTGGAATTGTTTTATGAGGTTTCATGAAATATTAAGTATGTGAATTTTTCAACACATGCTATTCGTTAATTGCCTCAATATGCCTTGCAGGAAATATAGGAAAAATAACACAATTACTTTCTTTTTAATGTGAATAAATCACATACGGAAGGATATCGTTTTCATAATAACGGAAAACCGAACATATTATATTAGACAGCTATTTAATCGCAATCTGCTCTAGTTTTGTGTTACGGAAACGTTTATGTCACTACGAAAGTGTAATTGCAAGAATCGTAGACATTTACGCGAAGAAAAGGAAGAAAATAATAATTTTAAGAGAATAAACAATAAATGCACCCCGATACAATAAGTTCGAATTCCTATTCCACAATTCTTCCTAATCTAAAATCTTGAATTCAGATTCTATTCTATTTATATTGAATAATGTACTCGTGTGGTTTAGGGTAAAAATACGCCCAAAGCATTCACTCTTCGTCATGAAAAGCGACTAAATGGGTTTTATAAGGGACAAACAATTCTGTTCGGATGAATAAATTCGGATGGGTAGATTTATAGCGATAATATAGCCCTATAAAGGATACAAAAGTTTATATTTGGGGCAATGACACAATCAATGCACGTGGGTATTTATGGCATTATTGGTTTAGTGCATTATTACATGTTCACGATTATTTTACGTCTCTGGTGGTTACGAATTATTTTTATTAAATTGCATATTATGCACTCCTACTGATATTCCTTATAAGTTTAAAACTGGCTAAAGGCATTTCTGTCAGGTGTATTAGTTTATGAAGATTTTGGTTGAAATTATGCTAATACCATTGTCAACAGTGTTATAAATTATAAAATCAATTAACCTTAGGGTAACTTTACATGCCAGTGTCGGGAAGTCAGCTACACGGTAATAACTAACAGTGATGTTAACAGTGTGAGTGCAACTGTCACGATAGGAGTGACAGTGTTCATTTCGAAACACAATAAAACAAATAAGCTGTAAACCATTTGTATCTACTGTTAATGTTGCATCTGCAGCAACTAGCCGTTGTCGCCCCTGTGTCAGCGACACCGGCTTGTCTCTAGCAGCGTGTCGTCGTCATATAAATCCATTGTTATTAGGGTGGATTGGGAGACTGGCGTCACGACGGGAGAGACAAGCCGGTGTTGCAGACGTAGCGTAACGGCAACTCTAGCTTGTTGCTGCAGATATCGTCGGTATGTAAATCATTCGTTAGGGTGCACTGGGAGACTGGAGACACGATGTGAGAGACAAGCCGGTGTCGCAGACGTAATGTAACGGCAACTATGGCTTGTTGCTGCAGATATCGTCGGTATGTAAATCCTTCGTTAGGGTGCACTGGGAGACTGGAGACACGACGTGAGAGACAAGCCGGTGTCGCAGACGTAGCGTAACGGCAACTCTGGCTTGTTGCTGCAGATATCGTCGGTATGTAACTCCTTCGTTAGGGTAGATTGGGAGACAAGCGACACGACGTGAGAGACAACTCTGGCTTGTTGCTGCAGATATCGCCGGTATGTAAATCCTTCGTTAGGGTGGATTGCGAGACTGGCGACACGGCGTGAGAGACAAGCCGGTGTCGCAGACATAGCGTAACAGCAGCTCTGACTTGTTGCTGCAGATATCGTCGGCATGTATCCTTCATTAAGGTAGATTGGGAGGTTGGCGACACGGCGTGGAAGACAAACCGGCGTCGCTAACATAGTGTAATGGCAACACTGGCTTGTTGCTGCAGATATCGTCGATATCCTTCGTTAGCATGGATACAACGTGATATAACCTCACGATGGCACTGGCTTATTGTTGCCGATGTCGCCGGCATGTAGATCCATCGTTAGGGTGGATTGAGAGAGTGGTGACACGACGTGGGAGACAAGCCGATGTCGTTGACATAGCGTAACGGCAACTCTGGCTTGTTGCTGCAGATATCGTCGGTATGTAAATCCTTCGTTAGGGTGCACTGGGAGACTGGAGACACGACTTGAGAGACAAGCCGGTGTCGCAGACGTAACGTAACGGCAACTCTGGCTTGTTGCTGCAGATATCGTCGGTATGTAAATCCTTCGTTAGGGTGCACTGGGAGACTGGAGACACGACGTGAGAGACAAGCCGGTGTCGCAGACGTAGCGTAACGCCAACTCTGGCTTGTTGCTGCAGATATCGTCGGTATGTAAATCCTTCGTTAGGGTGCACTGGGAGACTGGAGACACGACGTGAGAGACAAGCCGGTGTCGCAGACGTAGCGTAACGGCAACTCTGGCTTGTTGCTGCAGATATCGTCGGTATGTAACTCCTTCGTTAGGGTAGATTGGGAGACAAGCGACACGACGTGAGAGACAACTCTGGCTTGTTGCTGCAGATATCGCCGGTATGTAAATCCTTCGTTAGGGTGGATTGCGAGACTGGCGACACGGCGTGAGAGACAAGCCGGTGTCGCAGACATAGCGTAACAGCAGCTCTGACTTGTTGCTGCAGATATCGTCGGCATGTATCCTTCATTAAGGTAGATTGGGAGGTTGGCGACACGGCGTGGAAGACAAACCGGCGTCGCTAACATAGTGTAATGGCAACACTGGCTTGTTGCTGCAGATATCGTCGATATCCTTCGTTAGCATGGATACAACGTGATATAACCTCACGATGGCACTGGCTTATTGTTGCCGATGTCGCCGGCATGTAGATCCATCGTTAGGGTGGATTGAGAGAGTGGTGACACGACGTGGGAGACAAGCCGATGTCGTTGACATAGCGTAACGGCAACTCTGGCTTGTTGCTGCAGATATCGTCGGTATGTAAATCCTTCGTTAGGGTGCACTGGGAGACTGGAGACACGACTTGAGAGACAAGCCGGTGTCGCAGACGTAGCATAACGGCAAATCTGGCTTGTTGCTGCAGATATCGTCGGCATGTAAATCCATCGTTAGGATGAATTAAAAGGCCGGCTGAAGGACGCTAGAGACAAACCGATGTCGCTGACATAGCGTCGCGACGACAATGGCTTGTTGCTACAGATGTCGCCGGCATGTAGATTCATCGTTAGGGTGGATTTAGAGGCTGGTGACCCGACGTGAGCGACAAGCCGGTGTTGTTGTAGATGTCGCCCCCATGTAAATTCATTTTTATGGTGTATTTAGAGGCCGGCGATTCGAACGTTTCAATAACGCTGTGGCACGTTAGAATCGAATTTTTTAACACAGGCGCCGACGGTGTCTTTGCCGCAATTTCCGTCTGCTCTCCTATTGGTTGATTTTCGTGTCGCCGCATTCGTGTTGCTGGTCTGTTAATCTAGCTTTATTCAAGTGGATTTGCAAAGTATGTCCAACCATCCAAATATAAACATTTATCTATGGTTTGTATTATACCAATAGCGATTAATTATTTTATGTTCACACTTATCTTATACATTATGATCAACAACATTTTCGATAAAGGTTGAGTGCAGCTGAAAAAACATGTGCCTTTACTTAAATCATACAGTTTGTAACATTTACTACAGTCAGTTAGCGATCATTCACCAACAATTTCGTTGATACAGTTATATTACTCTAGAACACAAAATATTTATATTTGAATATATAATTTAACATCCGCAGGGATTACAGAATGTGTATAATTTTTTGCACCTGGTGGAAGTGGGTATTTGCACTGTTCGGTACACCTGGATGGGTTCTATACAAGTTCCCATCCAAGTACTGACCAGCGCGAATTGTGCTGGACTACGAATACCGTTTGACCGGCGCGGCGTCCCCAGTGCTCCGCTATGCAACTAATATATAATATAATATTGTTATTGTTATATAGAAGATTATCATCAAATATAGAAAACTTCTGTTAACTATAGAAAGCCGGGCAATCCAATCCCTAGAATAAAAATTGTTAGTAGTGAAATTTGGTATACCGAAGCTCAGATCAAATAGTCAAACCACCACCCTCGAAATTTTCTGTGTCGTGTACTATTGACTCGGATACTGAATGCAGACTTAGTGTTTTAAAAATCACTTTAAGCCTATTATTTTTTAATCGTTTTCTTGGGAGACGTGTTCAGAATACACCATGTTTAGAAGGATTAAACAGCGACCAAGTGAGAGGGGCTTTCTGAAAGTACAGCGCATCGATAATGGGGCCCAGATAAACTTGTGAACTTCGGCTTTTGGACAAGAGGTGCTTCAACGTTTTGAAAACAAACCATCCTCAAGTACCAGACCCGCCGCACATGACATGGAAGAATGTATCCGTATACGGAGGATACTTAACGAACACCCGCTTCATCCATACCATCTTCAAAAGATACCACCAATGCTTCCAACTGATTTCGATCCCTGAGTCGACTTTTGCTCTTGGTTTTTCTTTATTTTTTCTTCTTTCGAATTGGTGGAAGATGTGCCACTGAATATACGACAAAGCATGTGGTTCTAGTATGATGGCGCGCATCCTATTTTTCACTTGCTGCAGGTGAATACATAAATCAAATTTTTGGATTGGTCATAGAGGTCTGTCGCTTGGCTTGCATGGTCGCCAGTTTTGAATTTATTGGACTTTTATTTGTGGGGACACATGAAAAGCTTAGTGTTGGAAACTCTGGTGCAGTTTTTGGAAGGTCGCCAAGTTTGCTGTTGATCAAGATCACACGATGCACCTTAATGGGATTAATCTAATTATGTTACGTTGATGCAACATGTGCAGAGAGTGTGGTGCACTTCCAGCTTTTTTTGCATCATTTAGTATTCAATTATGCAAAGAATTTTCAAAATAATCTTTGGCCTATAAGTGGTTTTCCAAAATAGGTGTCTACCTATCTTTACTATCTATATCAACAATAAACGATACAAAATGTTTTGAAGGAGTTTGCTTGAGTATTGGATTTGAGTTTTCATGTACCAATGTTAACTAAGATACTTACAGCCATTGCTGTAATTTAAAAAATTGCATTTTTAAAATATTTGATGCCATGTGTCTATGAAATGATGCATTTCCAGTCGTGGTTTATTAGCAAGAAATGTTAGATTATGACCCCCCCCCCCCCCCCCGTTATAATACACGCTGTTACATGAATCACTAGAGCTAGGATAGTTAGGCAAAATAAAGTCTCGAAAAAGGCAGGCAAAAATAAAGTAAAAAAGGCAAAATTACCAAAAAATACAGAAAAAGTAAAAAATTACAAAATTTGAAGAATTCTTGAGGAAATTAAAAGAAACGGCGGGTAACTGAGAGGGAAAAAGCAACAGCAAAATATCTATTCAAGTTAAAATAAAAACAACTGAAATTCAATTAAAACTGTTTATTTAAAAAAATAGCATAAATACGTATGTACAGTACTAACAATTTATTTATTATAGGTACGCACATTATTCTTTAAACATTGGTTTTATTATACTGCCAACTAGTCATCAGTAATTTCTCTGCGTTCTCCGAAGTCAAACAAGTTCTCTTGTAGCTGACAATTTGTTTGTAGCAATCACAATGTTAACACGTTCGAAAATTTTGACAAACTGGCTGATTCAGTAGAAAACTTTCTCCTCACAATTCTGGTCCCCTCATTAAAATTAATCTCAAGAAAAGAATCCTTCTGAGAAATTTTCAGCCGGTAACAATAAAGGGTAAAACCCACTAAACCTCTGCCTTTAAGAGCTTGGGAATAATACTTTCTACAGTTTATTTCAGAAATTTAAAATGTGCATTTTTCTTGGAAAATTGGTAGTACAATTTTTTTAAATTGAAAATTTAGGAACTAAATTTCTTAAAATTTTAATTTGATATACCATAAAAGGCACAAAACGGCAAGAAAAACAGGAAATTCCTCAAAAAAGGCAGAAACCTAAAAAATACGCAAAAAAGGCAAAAAAGGCAAAAAAGGCAAAATAAAATTTGCATTTTTGAATTGCACGCATTCTAAAACGGATTTAAAATTGGGTCTGCCTTTAATCCTTCCATTTATTAAAAAAGGCAATTTGCCTAACTATCCTAGCTCTAATGATCACGTTAACACCGTGTATATTGCTGATATATGTTAAATATTAGAATACTAGACCAACAAAGGTAAATTTATTAAGCAGCACACTCAACCATTGTTAGAAAAATTGAAGGATTGTTGTTGTTTCGATTGAGCGAGATCTAAGACGGAGTTTTTTGAACATTTTGTTGCGCTCACGCCATATTTGGCCGGTCGTACACTTTCACTACGTATTTTTCCTGTCTGGGGCAGTTCCAACCCCAGTAACGATTTATGACGTGTTACACATCGCAGTGGGATGGAACCTACCGATTCGCTTCTTATCCTGCAGCAGGCGTAGTGTCAGGAAAATCTCACCGACCTCGGCCGGAATCGCGTTCGTTGCAGGATCTGTAAGCAAGGGCGCTAACCACTAGACCAGCGAGACCGGCTTTAACAATATTAAACCAGGTTGATATTTTAAAAAGTCATAGTGGGTGTCACAAAGAAACTAGAGAAACAAAAATTCCCCAAATGACTAATTCATTGTGAAAAAAATAATTGAGAATTCGTAGTACTATATATGTATTTCATGTACGTATTAAATTATTTACAGATAAAAAATAGAACGCAGTATGCATTTTACCTTAAGTACAGAACTAAATCACTACAAAAAATAAATTGCCGCTATATCTAGCATCTAAAATTAATTATATCCGCTTTGCGTGCTGGTCGCTCCGTACACACATTTACTTGCCCATGATTTATTACACAGCTGATTTGACATGGACTATTTACTCGAATTACAAAGCACCATATTCTAGTTTTCAGCAATAAATCACTTTTTAAATACGTTTTTGCTTCACCAAATGTCGTGATCCCCAAATAACGAATTATGTTCGGAAAAATCGGAATGGTAACTGGGAACGCTGGGTTCTTTATGCTCCAGAAGTTTGGACCACTCTAGCAAGTGGGAAACTATACTAAGCCAGTAGTTTTCTTTCTTCTTATGGCGGTGGGCTTCGGAAAATGTCAAGAAGCTCAAGGTTAAAATTAGCAATTTTTGAAACAATGTTATTAATGGTTTCAATGGGCGCAGTACTTAAAATAGCTCTTTAGCTACGAGGGGATTGAAAAGATTTATTAAATATTAAATATATAGTACGATCCAAAGTAAGTTGAAAATGCTTAATCAGCATTGATTTCCGAACCAAACGTCTTCGAGATATGAACGATTTTCTGTTTTAAATATAATTAATATTTAACCACTTAAGCTCGTTAAATATTTAAGACTTCTTTTCAACTGTATATAGAAATTCTAAATTGTTGAGTACCTAACGAGTTTTCACTATTAAACTATTTTCAGATTAAAAAAATAGTTGAATAACATAAGCTATACAATAGACGTTATGCCAAATATGTCGCTGACAGGTTATGTATTCACGTATAATTTTTACATAAATTGTAATTGTATACAGGGTGATTTATGGGAGAGTACGAGCTTACCATTCCAAATCAGGCAACCCAAAATACACATCACAATATACAGCGATTTATAATTTTTTATTGAGGGTAATATGAATTACATACTCATTATATAACAGTGCTTAGGGGCTCCATCCTGCTAATACCACTTTTACCAATTGTATTTAAATCCACTTCTTGATAATGTATCGCGCCGAAAATTTGAATGGATTTCCGCTGTTAAGCTCATCCCGCTTTTTTCTGCATTCGTATATATATTATTCAAACTTGAATGAGCCAGTAAACTGCCAAGCGTACCAAACAGGCATCTCTGAGCCACAACACCGTCAATAAAAATGTAGGTATTGTAGTACAATGTGATATGTATTTTAGGTTGCCTATTTTGCCTATTTGCGTGGTAGGCTAGCAGTCTCCCGTAAATCACTCCTTATGTAAATGTATATCTATGGTGAAAATTTAACTAAAACGTGTATTAGTATCATCAATAAATTCTGATTTCCTCCACAAAATTTAGGGGCCGTGGTTTATTATAAAATAATAATTAAATATAAAATATTGTTGAAATACATCTGCCAATATACATTCGTATTCATGTCAGAGTGTATAATAGTATCTGACAAATTTTACTGTGTGTTGATGTTTTGTAGTTTTATTCCCATTAACCTTTTACAAATAGTTTGTATTTCAACATCGTTGGAAAATTTATATTATTTATAGTACTGTATTTTCTTCACTAAGGTAATTGATTTCATACTGTTGCTAACAGACGACAATTTTATGATATTTTGTTATGTATTGAAACATTTCTCGCACTCCTAATTAATGTATTCATTGAAGCCACGGCAATATAAATTAACTTTTAGTTTTCAATTATCAAGTGCATCAAGACAACAGTATATTATGCAGAAACAGATCTGTTAATTATCAAAAGATGTCTCCACCATACATCGTAACAAAATCAAGCCATCTTCAGATCTAGAAGCAAATTATTAAGAAAAGAGAAGATATATTTGCTCCATGGTCAGAAAATGATTTGATCCCGAAATCAGCCCATATTAGCAAATAGATGTTACTTACTAATTAATCAATAGTTTGACTCCCTGAATTAAACTTACCAATAAACGCATTGTAGTTGTTGATATTCAAGGTGCTACTGAATTGACAACTGCCAGTGCTTCTGCTTTTATATTGTTAATTATGAAAAAGTCGTTAGTGCAATTGCAGCATTGATTCAAATAGAATTGGTTTAACTCAGCGTGTGCCGGTTGCCCGATTTGACATAATATCTATAATATAGATCGAAATTTCAAAAGCGAGTGATTTCTCTTTTGTTGTGTGTTATGTATTTTGGATCGCAGTGCTGTAATTGCATGTAATTTTTCTCATACGGCGATTTTATGCTTCGACGGTGTAGCACGACGCAAAATTTGTTAAGTACTTGTTAAGTATTGGTTTTGCTCAATAATTGTTAAGGGAAAGTGTTTCCGGTTCGTGGCTTTATTTTTTCACTTTTTAAAGGTTTTTATTACTTTCGTTTATGATGCACGTCAAAGAATATTTTTATTAAGTAGATTATGTCCTGTACGTAATTTTTAATTTCAAATAGTCGTTGTAGTTCCACTCAAATAGATACGTATAGAATGTTAGACTGTAAGTATTTATGTCTAACACACAGATGGTGCTATTACATTTTTTTATGTTGCAAATACACTGGTCATGGAATTAACGGGGTTTCAAAAAAGTAGGCAAGTACGTCTACAGTGAATTGTGTTAACTTACAACGAATTTCCATTGTCGGTAATGTAGTTTCGTCAATCGGTTGACAATTAATTATCACTGCGCGTGCTCTGATTGCTGTGATTTTTTCTATAACTACACAAAACACATTTGTTTTTACAGACAATACGAGATTATTTCTATGATAATTTCTCTTCTATTACTGCAAAATGATACGTTAAAACAAAAAGTAATTGTAATTAAGCTTTACTGTCAGCTTTACAGCGAATCGGAGACACACAGTACAAATTGTTTTGAATAATATCATGCCGAATTTTCACATGCCTTCGTCGACTATAAAAATACGAAAATTGTTTCGTGAGACAGAGACCGCTACAACCAAGCAGTGTAGTGGACGACCACTGAAAGGGATCTACAAGAATTGTAGATACTGCTATGGAAATAATGGGGAAAGATGTTAATGTGTTTTAATTATACGTTTCTCTACAGGAAAGGGTGACACAATATTGCATAAGAGTATACAATTGTACTCCAACTGACTCGTATCTTAGAAAATGTATGTAATGCAGATAATGCATTTTAAAATATTTACAAAAATATTTAGCATTTCAAAATAAATAAAATAATTTTTATTCGTGTTTTGTTATAATCAGAGCACAGATTTCTAACTACTGTACCTACCTACATGTAAAGTGCGACCAAACTTTCAGTAGCGAATGTTAAAATCTCTACTCAAATGCGATTACCAGTCAGAAGGTAGCATGCAATCTCTGAAAAATAGCGTTGGTGCTTGTTGGTCTGTGGTCAGGGTCGCATTTAACTTTCTTGACAATGGCAGTAAAATCCGGCGATGCAAGTTTTTATTGAAACTGGATATAATTATAAGATATATTATAAAATGTTATAATAAAAGTATCTAGGTAGCACTAAATTAAAATTACAGGATCACCGACCATCTATTCCCTGAATATTGTTAAATATCTTAACGTTATAATGAGTGCTGTTGTCCACTAACGATGTAGACAATCATGTTAATTTTGCAATATGAATCATTTGTTTTCGAAAGTATGCTAATTTGGGCATTGTTCTGTTAAAACTAATAGAAGAACAGAATTAAAAAAAAACATATTTCGTTGATGAAACTGCCCTTGCAAACGTCCATAATGTTTTGAGATTACCCCCCTACTTTTGCGAATTTAATCGGATCGAAATATTTCTCCTACGTTAAGCGACAATGTTCTGGGCTTATCAGAAATGCTGCTTATGAAATTGATAAATATTGAACAGAATAATGCTCTAAAATAGGAAATCAAACTTGTAATAGTTAATTTAGGAGCTGATTTATCTTCTGATACCTCAGAATCTAGCGACATTGAGTCTGAGTAAATTAATCAAATAAAATAAAATGTAGATTTGCGTTTAATAAATATTAGGAAAGCGTGTCAAATGTGTATATTATGTAATTAAAAAATAAAGTAATATTTTAAGCATTTCTGGTTGTATAACATATTTATTCATCCATTCCTAAATTTTCCGTTCTTGATCGCCTACCTGCAACGACCCTAACACTTGCAGCTTATCTTTAAGTCAACAGCTTAACATTCGCTACTAAAAGTTTTGTCCAACTCTAATAATTAACACTAGCATAGAACTAGAACTGCCCCAAATCTCGATGACAACGTTTTTTATGCATTTTTGTTTTTTCAAATTTAAAACATTTTTTGGTTTTCTGTTTGTATTGTTTTTTCTTTCTTAGTTGTTTTACGGATTTTGAGGTAGCACGTTTTAATTTTTCTTTAAATTTTGTCATTTGCGATGGAAAGTTTCTTTTTTTCTGGCAATATTAGTTTTAATTTTCTGGTTCCCTGATGACTGTATTGAGAATTTTTTAAAAGTGCTTTAAAAGAACATATCGTTAAAAATTTGAAATATTGTAAAATCAAAAGACAAACAGACAAAAATGTTCAGTTTTTTTTTAATATTTAAAGGTAAGTAGTGTATGTATAACTGCAGTTAAACTTTTACAAAAATAAATTTAAACGACTGTCTATTTGTTCTTTCTTCGTAGCGTAAGAGTAAGTTACCGATATTTATTTTTTCTAGTTGGTAAATTACGTTAGTATCCACTGGAATAAGGTGAACTATATTTATTTTAAAACCGAAACGACTTTATACAGTGCGATCGAAAATATTCCATTATTATTAACAATATGTTCCGTTTTGGCCAGGGAGCTGTTGTTTATTAATAGTTACATCATTCGAGTTCATTAGCGCACCGCTAATGAACTCGAACACGCACCGTGTGCATTTTGCCTGTGAACTGTCATTTTTATTGCTTTCCTTTCGTGTGTCCCTTGTTTCTGTTTTAGTAATTCTAACGTAATAAAAGTTTTTTTTAAATCAGAAAGTCGTAATCGGTCGCTTTATTAGGCGAGACAACCAAATTACAGTACCAAAATTTTGTTTTCAATAAGGATACTTAGGGTATAATTATACGTAAACATGGTGTTTATTGGAGAACAGGATACATTTATTTTAGAAGCCTACTGTCGATCAGGAGTACGTGATCAAAATTGTTTCTGGCAGTACTTTTATCGTTCTTGCTTCAATCAGTTCCAAGAGCAATGATAGATTACGTTCTTTAACATTATTATGGAATAAGCAGGTCTAGAGGAAAATCTAAGGACATGTCACTGTTATTGGATATTCAACAGTTGATGAAAATAAGTCCTAACAAATCAATAAAATGTTTTTTAAGGCTGGGGTGGCTCAGTGGTAAGACAACCAGGCTTTGGATGTAATAGTCCGAACGCTTCCCGATTCGAATCACTCCAGGGGTCGGAAATTTTTCTAATTTCTTGGGTGGTCGGTACTGGGTCCCGGTCTCCATTTGCCATTGGGGATCAAATTAATGGCACTCATCGGATTACGGTAGCATTAGAGAGGTACCAATACCATAAACAAAAATATCTACACCAGGAAAGTCAAGCACGGTTTCGCACCAACACGGTAACCCGCAGAGTCGGGCCCTGTTGTGCATAGCACAAACTAGCTTAGCTTTGCCTTACACTGCGTCGACACTGCTCAAGCAGTACAAACGACGATCACAATTATGTATGAAATGAATGAAAGATATTTTTCTCATCATGGAATGAGCATAACGTTTTTGTAACTGAGTTACTAAACATTTACATTGTAGGTCTTTCATACGGTTCGTATCAGTAGACTTGCAAAAAAGTACCTACTGTATATGCACCTATACAAAGTGTCACTCGTTCAGAAGATATTGCCAACAGATTTTGGAAAGCGTCGATAATACTGTATACGGTTTAATAAAAACCTGCACAATGATGACATTTTCGGCGATGAAGTATGGTTCCATCTCAGTAGCTACATAAACTCCCAAAACTGTTGTATTTGGTTAATTGAAAATCCTATTACTATCAGGAGATGTCACTACATCGCCTTAAAATTGCGATTTGAATTGCGGTGTTGAGTGGAATATTTTTCTACATGGGAGCATCAACAACTGTTACCAGCAACTATTTTTAACATTTTTTGTCGATTAACCACAAGATGATACAACAGCTCACATAGCACGTGCAACTTGAAGTTTCTAAAGGAATTTTTGATGGTGGAATAATGAGCAGAGATTGTTGGCTGCCGTGATCGCCGGACTTAACACCTCTCGACTATTTTATTTTTAGTTGCATATTTTAAAATGTTGTGCATGCAAACCGTTTACGCACAATTGAGGAGCCTGCAGTCAATGCCGTGAATGAAGCCATAACGAAACAGTTGGCAGCCATTTTTTAATATATGAAGCGCAGAGTTAAGGTTTGTTAAGACAGTGATCAGGGGCATTTCGAACAATCATTGTCTGCAACAATTTTACATTTCTTATACATTTATTTATTTTGACTGTGTTATTAAAGTCAGCAATTCTTCTAAGCAAAAATATGATAAAACATGAGCTTTTTATTCGTCTAAACTGTAACTAAGTTGCAGGTTAACGTTTGTAATATAAAATGTACCATTATTTACAACAAGAAAGGCCTTTAAAAGATTCTAAAGGTAATTTTATTTACGTAAAAAACAGTTCTGTTAACAAGCCCGCCACGAAGTTTTAAATTTTGTGGGCTATTCGAAATATCATTGTACCTGACTGGAATTAGTCAAGGGCACGTTAAGAAGTAAACGGACAAAAGTAATTCTGTATAAAGCGGCACCTTCAATCATTTTCGATGGCACTGTATACAACGTGATAAAAGTAAAAAAAAATATGTTGAGTGATTTAGCATAATAAATGTAACTATGGTCATTTATTAGCTGCCAAACAAAGATGTTGCAATTATTTTTTCTCGAGAATGCATATTTATGATACACTTGAATTTTTGTTAAAATAATGGGCGGAATTACAATCTGGAGTGGTTTTTAAAATTATTTTCTATAGATAGAAATGTAAATAACATTTTTATCGTATCGTGGAATCTATAACTGGTGAATATCTGAATTAAGTCTAGATATCAAGATTGGAATTCCAAGACTTACCTTTGTGATAAATTGCTGACACTGTATTTAGTTCTGTTCTAGATTAAATTGCAAGTGTCCGGGCTCATTAATATTCCGTATAATCGCATAAAAAAGTTTCTGATTTAATCACATGGCATTTTGCACTTTCTTTTCCTTTTGTCGGTTCTGTGTTTTATTTTTAATTCAAGGGGATAGTTGAACAATAATGTTGGTACTTATATGCAAATTAACGTGTTTAGAATGTCAATTAGTCATTCTTAGCACTCAATAAGTAATAATTTACGTTGATTCGTGTTTTGGGCATTGAAAGGTTAACAATCATGTACCGTATTTTTTCGGTGATTGTTGAGGATGGCAAGTCTCATTATAGAGCATGGGGTTGTAAACTATAGAACAAACACGGTGACTTTAAAAAAATTATCTTTTCTAAAAAAACTCTCTTGTTCGTAAGATGAGGAAAAATTTGATACCAGCCATGTTTAGTATTTAAAGGCTTCGGCGATGATGATGATGATCTCTAGCATTTTTTGTTATTATTTTAATACAATGGCACAAACAAATAGTGCCTATAGAGTAGTGATTTTCAACCGCCGCCGCTCCGTCAGAATCCGCGAAAAATAAGGGAATGTTCAGATAATAATTGGACACAGTAACATAACGGGTGTTCAATTTTTCTGCTGAAGTTTTGAGAGTTGTAGTGTGTTTTGAAGATGTAGGTGCTGTAAATCACAGACCAAGAATAGGGAAATCTTGTTGAAATGGGAATATTCTAGACTAGGGCTGTGATCAAATATCTTTCTGAAAAGGTTTTGTAACTGTAAATGAAACCTGGGTTCATCGCTTTGATCCAGAGTCAGAAGGGCAGAATATGGTGGTTCCTTGCCCCCACACAATTTCCTTGTGACTTCATCGGTCAAAAAGATAACGGCAACAGTGTTTTAGGATTCGGAGGGAGGTCTTCTTGTTGATTATTTACCACGTGGTCATACAATAACGGGAGACTATTACAAAAAACTCATACTAAAAGTACTTGAGGTTATAAAGCAAAAAAGGCGTAGAAAATTGAAACGTGACGTTCTGTCCCGTCAAGATAACGTTCCCGCTTTCTATGGCTGCTATCCACAATGCTGGATTTGAAATTTTAGAAAACCGCTATATTCGCCAGATCTGGCTTTCAGTGGCTTTCATCTGTTCCCGAAATTAAAAGAACATCTTCGGGGAACTCGTTTTCGGACGATGAAGAGGTGGTGGCTATTGTGAATGAGTGGTTTGCAGTGCAGGAAGAAAAGGGTTTTTCTAAAGATATTCACGCTCTGGCTATTCAAATCAACTGTTTGTTATCTATGTCGGTTACTATACATCCTTCAATCCCCATCTGTTGTTTTACTGTATCGTTTCTAATGTGACTTGTTCTTGAAATACATAAAGATCTTCTCATCGCAT
>JABXWE010030681.1:0-33564 GCA_014611495.1 Limonius californicus
CAAGGGTGGGGCATGTTAGACTCGTGCATAGCGCTACGCGCGCTGATCCGAGGTAAGCGGGGTGGGATGAGAATCGTGGAGTTGCTATGGCAACTCCACGATTCTTTAAAAAAAGAAAGTCAAATATGAACAACAAAAAATGAAGCAAGATTTAATTGTTTCTGTTATTTACCAATAAAATGTATATGATTAAATTACGGCTTTGGTAAAACAATTTTTGCTTTTATAAATATTACAACGATAGAAGAAAACCAAATTTTTGTGTAGTAAACGAGAATTGACAACTAAGATATTCACAGAAAGGAAAGTGATCAAAACTTATCGTCAAGAAAGGATTTTAAAAGGTATGGATATTTGGTAGTACATCCTAACAATCTCGATTGTCCTTAAAAGTGAAGGTTTGTAAACTATCTTGAAAATATTGGAAAGATAAAATAACCCTGAAATTCATATTTTCAAAGCTATTTCAGATTATTAAATTTTATTCTTCACCTGCATTGTACAAATAAGATGATTGTATTGTTATTCCGTAAAGCAATGTTTCTGCAGTCTAAAACAGCTAATTTTCTAGATTTCCTTAAATATTTTAGGAGAGGAGGTGCATAATTATTTATTAGACCAATTCAGAGGAGTTTTGCTTGCATATAAACAGAATTCACAGCAACTTCACGATTGTTAGCTAGATGTTGGAATAAAACCTAGATTTTACCTTTGATTACATTATTTCTTTCAAGCTTATCATATTACCTGCATTAATTACGCGACTTTCAGGCAAGTGCATAATGAATGCGGGTTGTTGAAACAAATCTGAATGTGGCGATATAAAAGCCAAAACAAACTAGCTAATTAACGGTTTCTCTTCTTTAAAAACGAGGAAATGAAATAATTAATTCAATTACGAATTGTGGGGAAAAAGTTATCTTAATGTGAGGTTGAAGCCATTTCTGGTTATTTCGTAGGATTGCAAAGCTCCAAAGCTTGTACTTTACAATAAGTCTGTTTCTGCTTCAGAGTGCCATGACTTTGCCGCACGATATTCACGCAGGATCTCCCAAAATCTCCTAAAAATAATGGGCCCTAGATAATTTTGTCCGTAGCCGAGGGACCGGGGCAGATTCATGCGAACATTCCTGTTTAGCCCCAGTCCCTACTTTTAACTCCATTAAATTTCCTCTGATGTAGGTCTGATTAATATTGAATTTCCAGGCAGCTGATGTTCGCAAACTATGGCCGTAACTTTAAACAAACTGAGAACTATGCGTACC
Organism: Limonius californicus; assembly: GCA_014611495.1. Lineage (NCBI taxonomy): Eukaryota > Metazoa > Arthropoda > Insecta > Coleoptera > Elateridae > Limonius > Limonius californicus. Next base: position 1,266 of record JABXWE010030681.1, read on the forward strand.
TGGTTTTCCGCGAAGGGGAGAATTTGCGCCATTAACTCTAGGTGGAGGAAATAAATGTATGTCGTCATACCCAGCCGCCTTGATGACCCAATTAAATAGATGGTCCTGCTGAAACTTTGCTTCGGATTGCATTTCTTGGATATCCTGGAATTATACTTGAACGCGCTCGCAACTTTTAAACTCGTCTCGAGTAAATTAAGTAGAATTTCTTACTTGATATGATTATTTTTTCTCGTTACACTTCATTATTCAAAATGCTGCTCCTTATCTTTAGAGTTGCTTTAATAAAATTTCCTGAAAATTTGGCAAGCTAAACATTTTATGTCACTATCACGACTTTCTCCGTTTGTTTGGTTAAAATAAATATGTGGCTTAAACATCCAGTTGAATAATACAGAGCGTTGCAGTCAGCGTTCATTCAATTTTGAAACGGTTTAAATTTGCAGGGACACGTTCTCGATATTCAATATTCATATCCCCTCGTTCCTCTAGGCGACAATTTTCTTTTCACTTGCTGCTACTGTCTGTTCATAGGACCAAAATGAATTTTACCTTTAAAACAATAGAGCTTGATTAACTGTTTGTTAGCTTCAGTCTTAGTAAATAATATTTCTAGTGCAATGGTAATGATATTGAAGGTCACTACTGCCTATTTAATAGAAGTTTAGCGAAATTTCCAGCTTCATTTTCTACTGACATTGATGTTAAGTTGCAGTATCGGCGAAATATATATATATATATATATATATATATATATATATATTTCGCCGGCGATAGGTTAACATAATTTTTCGGAATGTATAAACAATTATGCAGTTTTAAGAGGGAAAAATGTAAACTCAACTTTCATAAAACACGTTCAACTAATCTAATTGCCTCCTTTACTGATATTTGTGATTGTTTACTGTATTTTTATGAGGGTTCTCCAAATGAAATTATGGCATCCTAAGGTCCCCAATCAATAAATATCGCAATTTCGGAGAAAGTTAAAGAAACACCTGCGGTGCAGTTACAATTGTATACTGGATCCATTGCTGCAAAAATATATACAATGTTGCATTTAAAATTAAAGAGTTATGGCCATTTTCAGAGGAAGAATTAAAGGAAGCTATCGACAAATTAAAAACGGGGAAAGCAGCAGGACACGATGACGTACACCGGAGGAAATTAAAAATATGGGACCGATAGGACAACAATTCCTACTGAAAATATGCAGAATGGCGTGGAAGAAGAAAGAAGTACCCAAGGACTGGGAAGTAGCAGTTATAGTAGATATCTTTTAAAAGGGAAATAACAAAACTACAGGGGCATTTCACTATTGAGCGTGCCGGGGAAGATCTGTCAGATGATTTTAGATACAAGAATAAGAAAAACAGTGGAGAAACAGATAATAGACTCACAAAGTAATTCAGGACAGGACACGTATTTAAACTAAGACTGCAGATAATGGAAAAAACAATAACATATAATAAAGAAGCATACATCTCTTTTATAGACTTAGAAAAGGCATTTGAGAGGAAATCTGGAAGAGTCTATAAGAAAGAGGGTAAAAAGTGAACTCTTGGAATCAGTAAAATATAGGTATACCTATATAAGAAAACATGAAACTATGTTAGAACACGCAATGAAAATTGGCAGGAATTCGTTACAATACAGGGAGTAAGACAAGGAGGGATACTGAGCCCTATACTATTCTTAGTAATCGTGCATGCTGTAATTAAAGAAACAAGAGAAGAAGCAAAACGAATTACGATAGGAAACTGGAATATGAAGAAAATAGAAATAACTGAATGTGCCCTCGCAGATGATATTGCAGTATTTGCCAAAACAGTAAAGAACTTGAATGAAAATATGAATAAATGACATATAGCACTAGAAAAGAGAAGACTTAAAATAGATAAGGAGAACACCAAAGTGCTAGCGTTAAGAAACCAGCGGAAAGCAGTAAACATATGCGTGGACGGAGAAAAACTGGAACGGGTGGAAAAATTCAAGTACTTAGGCACTATAACAGACAGAAAGGAAATGTAGAAATAGATAGTGACAACGGAGTAAAAGCGGCATACAACATATTTACGGCAATAAAGAAATCATTTATAAATAAAATAGAGATATCTGCTAAAACAAAACTAACTGTATATAGAAGTATATACACACCAATACTAACATATGGAAGTGAATCGTGGGTCGCAAACAAAAGAAACATATTAAAGATTCAAGCCTCAGAAATGAAATACCCGAAAAGAGTGCTGGGAGTAACAAGGCTTGATAGGATCAGAAATGAAGAAATAAGAAAGAGACTAAAAGAAGAACCAATGTAAAAGAAAATAGAAGAAGGGCAGCTGAGATCGTTCGGGTACATATGCAGAATGGACAAGGAAAACCAAACCAAGAAAGTGTGGGAAGCAAGAGCAGAAGGAAAAAGAAAAAGAGAAAGGCCAAAGGAAACTTGGAACCAAGCGATTGGAAAAATACTAAAAAGGAAGGGTAAAACATGGAACCAGGCAAAACACCATATAGAGGACATGAAAGAATGGAGAACATTCTGCAAAGCATGAAAAAAATATAAGAAACCTCCCCATACCCATACCCATACCCAATGGGTATAAAGAGGAAGGATTAAAGTAAGGTAAGGTAAAGGTGATTTTCTGCGAAATCATATATGTATATACATATATTACCTATACCAGATGTCATTTACATATAATAATAAATAAGATAAAAAGTGTGGTGGTTCTGTTCTCGTTCACATTCGGAATAAACAAATACTACCAACAGCACCTCTTGCAACTTATTGATATTTATGCAATACAATTTAGTATCTATTTGGTGGATAGTAAAGAAGTAATTTTCTAGAAATTATTCTAGAGAAAATGATGTTTCTAGAGAACGAGGCTTAGAAATAAATATAAGCAAAACAAAAATCATGACAAACGATGTTCAGGATAACGCTCAAATAACGCTTAACAATATAGATATAGAGAAAGTGGAAAAATATGTTCACTTTGGACAGGAAATCTTACTTAAAAGTTGAACTGAATAGACATGTTAGACTAGGATGGACGGCGTTCGGAAAATTGGGTTGCATAATGAAGATGAATATTCCACAAAAACTAAAAGCCAATACCTTTAACGAATGCATACTTCCTGTGCTATTGTACGGAACAGAAACCTGGGCCTTCAACAAATCAATTGTTAGAAAAATGGCTGTCACACAAAAGGCTATGGAACGCAAAATGGTAGGAGTAACTATAAAAGATAAAAAGAGAAATACATGGCTACGTAATGTATCAAAAGTAGACGATATAGTGAGCGAATGGCAAAGCAAAAGTGGGAATGGGCAGGACATGTAGCAAGATCGCAAGATAGTTGGACGAAAATTCTACTCAATTGGAGACCAATGGGGCGAAAAAGACCAACTGGAAGACCTCAGACACGTTGGGCGGATGATGTGAAGAAAACGGGTGGTTTCAAGTGGCAGAACATAGCGCAGGATCGATCGAGGTGGAATGATGTTAAGGAAGGTCCACCAATGGACTGAAGAAGGCTGAGAAAAAGAAGAAGAAGAAAGGAGTAATTAATTCTATTAGTTGCTTGCAGGTAACACGACTATAATAAGATAATATCTTTGATATAGTGCAAACTATCTACCATTTGATAATAGAGGAAAAAGTGATTACAGAGATTTAAATAAAACCTCCGGTTGCTAAGATTTTGGTGTGAACGGATTATCCTCTGGCTGCATATAATACAACTTTAACAATGTAAAATTATTAAAGTAATTAGAATATAATATACTATTCAGAATGAGAACCTTTGACCTTCAGCACAGGAGTTATTAAATTACTCTACTACAACACGTACGTTAATATTGGTTCTTGTAGCACTAGTGGAATATTCATCAACACACTATATCTATTTGGTTTCTTGAAAGGGTTAGATACTTTGTATAAGTATATTGGACATTTTTTGGCAAATTATCTAGTAAATATTTAAATAAAACATCCCAGCTTTTTAAATTATACTAACCGAAAATTTAGACCGTTACTTAAATTTTAAAACCGTTCGTCTCAATTCAGTTCTGTTATTATTGATTTTTGTATTTATAAGCAATTATTTGCATTAGGTCAATGCATTAAAATTTTGTACATGTGGATATTTACGAAAGTGAATGCTGTGATCGTTTTGAGCACGTGCGGGTAAAATAAAAATGTCATTCAAGCGAATTAATGCAAACTATAAACTAGAATGGTTCGGTAGAATAGAGAGAAAAGTTTACATTTAAAATTGACCAGATTCTGAAGTTTCTTATATTCTTCTTCTTAGAGTGTTTCTCTTACTAGACCACCTTCTCTTCTGCGTCGATATTGCGCGTTTAATGTTGCACAGATATAGGGGACCTACACCTTAACATGGATTCCTAACCACTGGAAATGTAAACACTTCTCCTCCAGAGAAGATTTACTAGGCAGAATATGCTGGTTTACCATTGCCTTGTGAGGGAGAACAGCCGATGTTCCGATAGTCCCGCGTAGAAGTCTAAATCGCTGACCTCTAGTCTCCGATCGCTTCTTATATTTGTCTTATATTTCTTTTATTACCCTGCGTAAATTGATATTCATTGAGTACAATCTCGAATAAGCTTTTGTACAAACTACAGACTATATATTTACATACTCATTACTTATTAAAGTTAGAAATTATATAAATTAAAAAAAATTGTTAGTTTGTATGTGAAGCCTGGACCTTCAGTACGATATTCGTTTGCGTGTTCTTTCAAATGTAATTGCATAAAGCTCTTGGTGTAACTGATTTTTGTCTGCTTAAAAAGATATTTACATGAAGATACCACCGATATTCTAGTGCAATTTAGCAATAAATTTTGTATTACATTACATTTTAAGATTTTTAAAGTACTAGGAAGCGTCGGATTGGACTAATAAAGGGGAAAATAGCAAGTCTTAATGACACTTTATATTCTTAAATTTAAAAGTTCATAATATGGTTGCAAAACTTGCTGAAATTAATATTTCACGCACTCTAGTGTGTTTTAGAAAATACTGTTATGATTCTTTAATATAATCAGTTCATACATTTATAAATCATGTAAATTATAACTAAAACGTGTTAGTAGGTTGTGAACCCCGAACCTTAAGCACGCTAGTGATTTAGTGGCATATTTTAACACATATGTTGGTATTCTTATTAAACACTCTCTACGTATAATGTTTGTTAATTTTATCGTTTTTTAGTTATCTATACTACTCTAATATAGCAAATGTAAATTATTGATATTTTATATAATTGTTTACGTGCAGGTAGATACTACGTATGTAGATGGAGTGCTACAATTGTTCTGATTATATGGGAACAATATAATAATAATAATAATAAAGAGTAACCTCTTTAAAGTATCGAAAATTTACGACTAGAAAGTTTTGGGAGAGGAGGAAGCAAAGTTTACACTTTCAAAATGAATTGAATTTAAAGTAAACCTGCAGGCACTTAAATAATCCTGAGCAAACTGGAAATGTAGTTACTAAATCTCTGAAATTTGGTGTCTACAAATTGCAGTCAGCAAACTCTGCCGATTGAATATTCTCTATTGTTACAATTATTTGTGTTAATAATAAACATAAACTGGTGCGGATTTACACCCTTGACTTTTAACAAAGGTTGTATTTAATGTTTAACTTCTGGGTGTTTTTGAAACAATCACTTTTGTTGAGATTTTTATTCATACTACATCTATAGAAGTTCATTATTAAGCGGTAACGGTATCTCTACAACACCTAAATATCCTGTGTCTATGGGCAGATAATTTAGAAAATATAGTATTTTCTTTAAAGTAATGTAAACTATTTGGTAGAACGGTTTGAATAAAGAGGAAAGCAAAGTTTACAATTTAAAATTCAATTAAATTTAAATAAAACCTGCGGTTTCTTAAATTGTGCTGTGCAAACCGGAAATCTTGTTGCAAAGTCGTTGAAATCCGCTGTGTCCGCACTCGAGTGGGTTTTAGCAAAAACTGCAGACTGTGCATCAAAATCTCAGCGCGAGTACAATTAAACTTGGTGGAAAATTAGGAATTCTAATTAGTAGTGAATGCTCTAAACCTCTTTTTACCTAATTGCTCGGTAATTTTAGGGAAATATGTGACGTAACATTTTATTTTATAATCCGGCCCGCATGCCGTCAAGGAATTGTGTCTGATGTTTGCGTGAAAAGTTGCTGGTTTTTGTTGACGTTCGTGTGAGCTTTATTACGGCCGCTTTATGTTAGTGGATGGGATGCGACAAGAGATGACAGATTAAATATAGATAATTCGTGATGCTTGCTGGAGAATAAGCTTTTTGTAATTGGCTAGAAAATGCGAGCTTAAGCGTTAAAATTTCTGCAGCAGTTTGCATTATTTAGCGTTTGTTTATAAAAACAGAAGATTATTCAATAATAGAAGCGTATAAGCAGAAATTACCAGGGATACTTAAATTTTTAATAAGACCTAATGGAACAGCTCTCCTTTTTAAACAACACTAAGTTAAGTATAAGATATTATTATTTTCCGGGGCTTTCACGTAAAATTTTGTTATGAATATTTGAACGATCGGATGCTTGGGAACTTGGGAAGTTCCGCGAATCGGCTGGAAAAAATGGGCTGCTTAAATTCTATACACAGCCAGGAGTGCAGTAGCAATCGCTCCCGGATTTTCTGCTATTATTGCTACATATTTTGATGGCTTCCTGCAGGTCTTCCTTTATATATAAAATTCATAAAGCAAACTGCCTTTTTGTCTGTTTTTATGTTTGCGTATAAGCAAAATTGAGATGTGTTCCGTGCACCAAACCGTCAAAGGTGATTATGTCTTTCATCGTAAAGCGGCGCACATACTGAAGGTTGTACATGTTTTATAAATTCCACATAAGACGCGCTGATCCTTTCGGGTCTTAGACTTCACGTAACGGCGTCTCTGCCGCCTGTAATTGTACATAACTTATTACCCTCATTACCTTCTGCAAACAAGAACGGCGGAATAAGAAGTATCCTTGCTGCTGTTTTCCTTGTCGACTTGCAAATGTACACGGATCTGTGGGATTCATTATAATATCATATCTTGCCCAGAAAAACATGAAAGATGAATACCAGCAGATTACTTGCTACGAAATTACACGCTCTACACTGGTGTACACTTAAACGTAAACTGGAAAATCGGGACTGCATAAAACCCAATGGGAATTAAACCAGATTTTAGTAAAAACAAGGTTGTGGGAGATGCTCTAAAATCTGGATACGTATTGAAAATATAGAAAGTGATTTTAAACATGTGCGAAAAACTTTAACCACGCATAGCTGGGGTTATTTACCCCCCAAAACACCTAGTAATTTTTTTAATTCGACATACGAAGGTATGGGGATAGACAGTTTTTTAACATTAATTCACTAAAATGTAAATAATTTTTTCGTTTCTTATCCTATGTTAATAAACTCGGTCGTTTTGGAAAATTAACGCTATCGAGTGTGAATGGTGGATGAAATCTGACCCAGAAGTAAGAAATTTGAATTAAAAATTTATAAATTAGACTATATGTTGAAAACGAGGTCGTTAACCTGATTTTTTTTGTAGCTCTTGAATTAGTATTCTGTTTTCCAATAGAACAAGGTCTTTACAATTTTTTCGAAAATTTGATATTTAAAGAGTTATTTAACCGAGTTTTGAATAGAAGCGACAATTTAAATACACTAATCTACGTTACAAATTTTTACATCAAAATTTTCACTTCAGGGCCAGATTTTATCCACTTTTCACGCTCAATTATACATTTCTTGACTGGAAAATATGCTTGTACTGTTAGCTTTCGAAAACAACGATGTTTATCAAAATTGGGCAAGAACAAGAAGCTGTTTACAATTTAAGTGAATTGATGCAAATAACTTCGAAGTGTCAAATCGCTTTAACGACTCCGAATGAAAAACAATACTAGGTAATTTAGGTGTTAAATACTCAGCTATAAGTGGTTAAAGTTTTTCGCACATGTTTCGAATCACCCTGTATAAAAAGACTAAAATTATGCCCAATAAGTATTGTGTCCGTAGATAATCTGAATGTTATCTCGATGGCAGCTGAAACTTGGAACTATTATGTAGATACAGATTTCGGCTATATCCAGTAAAATAAAAAAAATATGTAATACATAGAATATTGCCCCAAAAAAAGTATAATTAAGAAACTGAAATATTTATACCGTGTGTTAATTGTTTCTTACATTACTTCTTTGAAATTCATATTTATATTTTAATAAAAATAATAGTCACAATTTCAGCAGGATTTATTAACTTCTTCTGCTTTATACGTAATTCGACATTTTACATATCATTTTCAAAAAAAGCATTTGTAGCTAAGGCAACAGCACGCTGGATCTTGATTTCGAACTTGTCTCTGGTCTTCTATTCCAATATCGAGGAATTTATGAGCTCAATTGGCTCATTCATTAAAGGTGTATTTGTAAATTTGGAATGCCTCGAGTATATCCAGTTTACGCTTATCATTACAGAAGTGTAAAAATTGAATTATATTAGTATACTATTTGATGTCAATGCATGATTGTGTTCTAATAAGTGTTTAGCGTAGTTAGAATTTATTGGGTGTTTGTATTTGTATGAGCGTATGTGTTCTTTGTACCTTGTATCAAAATTTCTAATTGTTTGATCAATATTACATAATTACACTGTGAACAGTTTAATTTGTAAATGCCTGATTTTAACAAATCGTTAGTTCTATCTTTTGTCTATCAATTTTGTGTAGTATCTATTACAGTAATGGATACAACACAAAACAACATCAAAAAGAAAGCCTATAAATTAAATTTAAAGAATGTATTCAAAAGACAGCTCTGAAAATGTTAAATATTGCAGTTCCTATTTCCATGATATATCGGAGAAAATTAGTAGGATTTAATCAAAACAATTACATTTAAAGTAATTTATACAACAAAAAACACTTTCAATGCAAAAAGATAGAACTAAAACTTAAAATCAGGTATTTACAAATTAAACTGTTCACAGCGTAATTATGTATATATTGATCAAACAATTAGAAATGTTGATTCCATATACACAGAACACATACGCTCATACAAATACAAACACCCAGGAAAATCTAACTACTTATTAGAACATAATCATGCATTGACATCAAATAATATAAACATTTCTACACTTCTGTGATAATAAATGTAAATTGAATATTCTCGAAGCCTTTCAAATTCACAAACACACATTAACAAATACACCTTTAATGATTCTCCGTTATTAGAAGTTTTGGAATAGATGACCAGAGCCAAGCCCGAAATCAAGATCCAGTCTGCTATTGCCCTAGGTACAAATTTTTACAATATTAAATGCTTTTGGAAGTAGCATGTTAAATGTCGAAATACGTGTGAAGCAAAAAAGTAAATATATCCTGTTGAAATTGAGACTATTATTATTATTAATATATATATTTATACCATTAGCTCTCAATTGCGTTACAGCTCATTTATTTCTTAATAAAACTTCATTTCGAATTAAATTTAAAATATGGACATATTTAGCCGGGAAGGAAGGCTTTCTTATTACGGATTTAATACCACAGAAAACAAAAATAGTTTCCTTTATGTCTGGGGCTACCTTCCGCAGAGCCCATAAACAATTTAAAAGAGTTGTGGGCAGAAATACAGCTAGTGTGTCTTGCAATCAGGAACCGTCCAGGTATTTTTGAAACAACAGGAATTTCTTTTGAACACATGTACCGAACCTGCCTCGATAATGAAGAAATACGGAGATAGGGAAGGATAGTTTGATCATTTAATTGAATTGCAAAGAAAATTACTTAATAGTTAATGCGTTTTTGTTTAGCACAAATGTGAAAGAAATTTAATTTAGTAGCTACACAAAATTGGAAGTACCTCTAAAACGGCTCATTTCCAGACCCATGTTTATTAGGACTTTATTGAGCCATACTTGTAATTTTACACTTTTGTTTTCAACGCACTATTCTACGTTCCCCAGATCTTTCAATCAATACTTTTATGATTCATATAGTTGGTTTCACACTTGTTATGTAGTGCTGAGATAATAGGGCTACGATTCTCTTATGGGAAAATGGATGGCAGTGTTGTCACTATCTCTAAGCTCTTAACAATAGTACGTCTGATTGAATTTATTGAAGTCTGTCGCTCCTATCTCCCTGACTGTCAAGTATCAAATTTGTAAATTTCTCGTTAAAGGTTTTAAATATTATTTAAGGCCTTTTTGTAAAGGCAACTCCATGATTCCCATCCCACCCAGCTTATCCTGGCTCAGCACATTTCATGCTATTCACAGGTCTAACATGCCCCAAACAACACCAACACCCTGGGCAAATGGAGTACTCAGGATTCGAACTTGAGCGACTTTGGTTGAATAACTCCGAAGTCAAGCGCTGCTGCCACTACTCTACCGCGGTCCCATTGTTTAAGCCTTTGTGTGACAATGATTGCATTTTTACCTGAAACAAAGTTTACAACGAAATTTGTCAACATTCGATTTGTATCTACTTCTACTAATTTATTTAAAAACCTCAGTTTGTCAGCAAACACCGTGGCTCGAAGAGTACACGATATTGCGGAAAATATATTAACTCAATTGTCCGAGAAAGATCGACACTTAGAGTGGCTTTCTTTGGCCCTGGATGAGTCAACAGTTGTTTCAGATACTGCTCAGGTGGTACTTTGTATTCGAGGGATAGATAAAAATTATGAAGTGTGTGAAGAGCTTCTTGACGTTCATAGCATTCACGGCACGACCACTAGAGACGATATTTTTAAAGAAGTTGAAAATGCTATTCAAAACAACAATTTTCAATGGAGAAACTTGAAGTGTATCACTACTTATAGTGGCAAAAACACGTGTGGAAAAAATATAGGTGTCGTTGCTCTTGTATCAAAGGCAGTAAAAAATGCGGTGATTCAAAACCATTAATCGTACATTGCATCATTCATCAAAAGTCTTTGTGCGGAAAATGCTTGGATATGTCAAAGCCAGTCATTTCAGCTGTCATGTATATCAGATCGCATGCGCTCAATCATCGTCAATTCTGCGAGATTATTAAAGAGGTTGGAGAAAATGACTTACCATATTATACCGTAGTACGCTGGCTTAGCTGCGGAAATGTTCTAACGCGAAATTTTTGAGCTCCGAGGAATAATCCAAATTTTCTTGAATGAAAGGAAGGACACTCTGGCTGAGTTATAAAACAATGAGTGGTTATGGGAGTTATCATTTTATACAGATTTAACAAAATATATGAATGACCTTAATTTAAAATTACAAGGAGAATACCAGCTTCTGCCCGATTTATACACTCATATTAAGTCCTTTCGACAAAAAATTGTTTTGTTTCAATTTCAATTGAACAAAAAACGTAACACGCATTTTAATACATGCCAAACATTCAGTCAGCAAACTGAGACTCCATTTCCCGTAGATTTCGCAATTGAAGCTTTGGGTGCTTTAAAAATTAATTGTGGGGCTCGTTTTTCAGATTTTGATGCAATTGCAAAGGATATCAATATTTTTCAAAATCCATTTAACGCAGATATAAAAACCCTTGCCCCAGAACTTTAAATGGAAATTATTGATTTGCAGTGTAGTGATATTTTTAAAGAAAAATATTTAAAGTTATCATTGCTGGAATTTTATAAGTCTTCCAGTCTCACAGTTTGAGCAGTTGCATAAATTTGCTCGTGGCTTTTTTCCCGTTTTCGGCACTACTTATCTGTGTGAAAAGACATTCTCCAAAATGAAATATACAAAAAATATTTACAGATCCAAATTAACTGATGAGCATTTCAAGTCGCTGCTGATAATTTCCACTTGTAAACTTGATCCACAACTGCAAACAATTGTCAGTGGAAAGTTACAGCAACATAAATCTTATTAATCATAATTATAATGTTTAATTTCACTATGTGAATTACCTGTGTATGTCACTTATTGTAAGTGTTTAGGATAAATCTCATATCATTAATTACGGTTAAAATGTTTAATTTCATTATGTATGTCAGTTATTGTGTTTCTTAATTGGTCGTTAAATAAAAACGTCTGATTAATATTTTGTATGGTTTAGCTACATTATAAATTTTACAATGTTTTACAACGGCTATTTGAGGACTTCCAGTTATCCAGGTTAGGTAATCGCTACAACTAATCAGCAGCAAATACATTACACCCAAATTTTGAAGAGAAATTGAACAAAAAGCAATATAATTTACTCCTTTTCCTGGTGTCGCGAGTTCTAAAATTAAAACACTAATAAATAGTACCAAACCTAACAATCGTGTACAATTAAAATTAAAACAGAATTGCTATTCATGAATTGGCGCTGCAATTGTCCAATGTATCACAAACAGTCTAAAACCATTTTAATTGCTACGCTACTCTGAATAAGTGAATTAATTGCGCATCTTATTTTCTCGAATTGCACTAGCTCGCTCTGCGATTGCATCCGTAAAACAATAGCCAAACAGAACGTGCTTTGATGTATTGATGAACCCTTTTCGATTTCGACCCGTTTGTAGAGTTGATGCAGGTTCAGTATTGTTCTAATTAGAGATCGGTGCTTGTCCCGTGAACTATTGAATTTTCATGTACTGTTCCGCCTTGTAAACCGGATGTAGTTCGCAGTAATTATGCACACTCACCGCTCACTGTCATTCCGTCCACATTTTACTGTCACATAAAGACTTCCGAACTTTTTCATTAAATTGGGCAACTTGCATTTTATTACTCTTTAAATATGTCAGTGGATGTCCAAATTGACTCGAAGTTAGTTATATGCGGCTTCATTTTCATTCTCCTGAAAGATTAATCACTTCGATTCATTAGTAACCTTTAAATGGTTTTTTTTTTCTTGCATGCTTGCTTGTTTGCTTGCCCATAAATTAAAGCGTTCCGCTGGAAATCTCAAATGAAAGAATCTAGTTAATATTTTTTGTCTTCTAATATCCGCAATACAAGAAACTGTAAGCAAGATTGGATTAAAACAGAGACGTGCCACGAATGGGTATGGTTAAAAATGGCACCCGAGGGTCGGAGTTGCTCAGAATGCTCATATATCGTCGTTCTTAAGCTTAATTTCCATATTTGCATTTCGTACAGGGGCGAACCGTACAATATTTAAATATGACGGCGGTTAAGTTGTTATACTGACCGTGTACAGGAGTCATTATCGTTAGTGCTACTTGTTATGACTACATGTATATTTCCGGAACATGGCATTAAAGAGAGTTTTCTTTTTTTAAGACTCCGGTAAGAAAGCTCGAGCTTAAAATTATGATAGCACCGCAAGTAATTTGCTTAAAATGTGTTTGCTTAAAATTTACGCGAGGCGCGCCGGGTTCCTTCTTCCGGAAAATAACCACGTTGTCTCATTTTTTACCCGATAGTTGCGGCTGTGATTGTAGTTGCACCCATCCGCGCTGAAATTTGCATTTCCGTTAACCCAATTAAATTCGTCCACATCTAATTTTCCCGATTTTCGCGCTGGCTTTCAGAAGAAATAACATTTTAAGGTCTTCTTTTTCAGTCGAGTTCGATAGAACAAACCAATTAAGGGAGAGAGCAAAAAAGTCGAAGTCTTTGGATGGAAGCCTAAGTTCAAAAGTAAATGCACTGTAAAAAGTTATAGAAGGTCGTGCCGTCGCATGTTGCCCGGATATAATGATTTTTTACCGAGTAAGATAGAAGGGGATTTTCTCTGAGTTTTTGTTATACCTTTCTCTTGGGGAGCAAACGGAAAAATATTAGAACGTGCTTTCTGGCGTAAAATTCCGGCTCGGTATGGCCGCCTTGCTCAGATAGATAATAGTTAATTTAAGTTAACTTCTAGATGATGTTAAAGCGGAATAATGTGGGAATTAGGACGAGTAAGTCCCTGTTTCCTAAAATTCTGTAACAGGCAGTTACTCCGTCATCCTGTGGTAAAACATGGATAACGTAGGCCTCGTAAAAACAGGATATGGGCTGTCCAGGTCTAACAATAAAGCGATTGTTATTCCCAGGGTCCTTTATTGTGTGGCGTGCGTTGTTGCCTGCAATCTGAATTGTGGTAATAGTAACGAAAGTACTTTGGGGCGTTATAAATTATAGTACTTTTACATAAATCATGGTCGGAAAGTTGGGAAGTAGCAGCGGCCATACAACGCTCGAAAATCTATTAGTTTGAGCATATTTTGTACGCGAACGTGGATGGTATATAATTTACTCTCGCAGCGTGTAATTTTTTGTAGATTCAGCAACAATGGCGGAGTATTTAGTTAATGCTTAAAATTATTTTGTTGTTCAAAGTGATCCTTAACGTATTATAACACAACAGCTGCTGCAAAGTTAATCGATATTTTTGAAACTATATTTCCTCGAGTTTCTAACGGCAGGGATGACGAATTTTGTTTTATGTGAAATAATTTTTTTCTTGTAGTAAGCATAAAAGTTTAAATCTTAAGATCATTTGTGAAGCTAAACGTAAATGGTTTTTATAAAAGCCCGAATAAACGTGTTGTAGTATCTGTCAACGTTATATCTAATTGGTGAATAGATTGTCTCAAATATTTGAAGTAACACGTGATGTTTAAAAATATACAATTGCTAATGCATATTTATATATAATTAATTATTGGCGTAAAACACGTGAGAGGTACCTTTTTGGGGAATTAGAGTTATTTTTCATATAACATTTATAGTAAATACATATTTTGTTTATAGATTTGACATATTTGCATTAAAGTTCAACATATACGAAATATGCACTTTTACTAGTATATATTAATGAATAAAAATTTCCCAAAATATGTAATCAACAAGCATTGCTTAACGTGGGCTCCGAACCGTGGGAAGTGTAAACACTTCTACTCCAGAGAAGATTTACTAGGCAGAATACCTCGCTGGTTTGCCATTGCCTTGCGAGGGAGAACAGCCGTTAAAAATCCAATGTTCCGGTACCGGGAATTGAACCCAGGACCTTCAGCGTTGAAGTCTAACGCGCTAACCTGTAGCCCACGGCCACCCCTTTTCTCTTTGTCCAACTAAACTCCAATAAATGTGACGTTCTTTAAATTAATTATTAAGCAGTTGTTGAAGTTTATACAAGTTATTCTTAGAATTACTTGACACGATAGAAGTGTCATTCTAAGTGGCATATATTGGCAAATCGATACTTTTATATGAAAACGCGAACAGTAATATCAAGAGATCCAAAAAAAGCTGATCCCAGCGGGCTGTGGAATGAAAAGTCACGTCTTTACTAGACTAAAGAAATGTTTATAATGTCAATTTCAGGTTAGGTTGTGTTAGCTGGAATTAAATAATAATGAAACGTCATTTTTAGGAGCAGAAATCTTTTATTGAGCAACAGTAAAAGAAATGAATAAACCTGAACTAATGTAATGATCATAATACATGTTGAAAATGTCTGCCTTCTTCCTCCAAACATTTCCGAACTCGTCTTCTCATACCTTCAAAAATATTTTGTAATAATTGAGGTGAGTTGTTAATTTCTTGACAGTTTTCTTCAATTCTAAGTTTCAGTTCATTTAAACCATTAACTGGAGTTTTAAAAATGGTGTTTTTCAAATAGGGCCCTAGAAAGAAAGTCCAAAACAGTAATATCACAAGAGCGAGTTCGCCTAATAAATTAATTGTATGTGCAGCTGCATGAGCTGTAGCGCCATCCTGTTGCAGAAAACCATCCCGTAGCTCATCATCGTGAAGTTCATTTAAGAAAAGTTGCAATAATTCGTTCCTGTACATTGCTGCAGTTAGCGTGCCTTCGAAAAATATTTAATTTAATTGTAACGTGTGGATTCTCGCTACTCCAAATCCGTATATTCTATGAATTAACATACCCATTAAGGTAAAACCAGGCTTTGTCGGTAAAAAGGTTAAATTTAACTGCTCGTCATTGAGATTATCCAAAAACCAACGACAACATTGAACTCTTTTTGGATAATCCTGTTCTAAAAGCTCCTGAACGGAAATAAATCGGTAAGTATGCAGATGCAAAGCTTGTCTCAATATTCTATGGCATGTACCGTAACTCAAATCATCAACTTGCTGGCATAAATGTCTAATTGGTGTTTTTAGAGCCTGGTCAATTCGTTGTCCTACAGTTTCAATTAAAGCACTATGTTCTTTGGCCTACCAGACCCTTCTTTCCTTCCAACACTTCCAGTTTCTCGAAAATTGCTGACTAAATTCTTAACCAAAGCATACAATTTTCGGTATGTAATAATTTCATTGCGATACCGCTCTCGTAATTCCACAAAACAAGGAGGAATCGAATAGGTCCATTCTCCGTCAACTTGAAAGCCGTTCCGAAAGTAAGATTCAATAATGAATGCTCTTTGAAATGTCGTAAAAATCATTTTAACAATCTGACAGATTCGTATAAAAAAAAGATAGCTAATTTATCTGAAATCATAAACATTCCTTTAGTCTAGTAAAGACGTGACTTTTCATTTCACAGCCCGCTGAGGATCAGCTTTTTTTGGATGTCTTGATATATGCTAATATAAATGTATACCCGTAATAGATCTCCTAAGAATACCAACAATGGTACCAATAGTAACAGAATAAAAATGTCTACTATGAATTTAAATACATTTGTATGTACACAGATTTCAATATCTACCTATTTCATTATAATAGGAAACAAATACAGGATTTTGAAACCGTTCAAATGCATATTTAAGACAACTTCATAAATCTATTGATATTTCTGCAATTTTAGATTTTAATGCACAAATTATATATTATTTGGGCCATAGATTATTCCACAATTTCTAAAGGATCTTAATTGTTAAGCAGCATTAAAAGCAGAGATTATATTTGTTTTAGATATGTTTCTCGTAATACGTTCCAAGGAAATGATGCTTTAGCTGAGTACTGGTATTCAGGATGCTATTATAAAAGATTTCTATGGAACTTAAACTAGAATCGTGTTGAATTGCAGTGATTACATATGTTTCAATAGCAATGTTATATGACATGACATTACAAGGAGGTAGTCCTCTTCTTCACTTCAGGGTCTCTGGGAGCCCTCTTCCGTGTTCACTACAGCAAACTCTCTTTTTTATATTAAACTGGTTGAGCACTTACCGGCTGTACACAGTACTAGCAACACATACAGCACTGGCCAAAAGTATATCACTTTTTCGGTTTTTGAGCGCAACTTTTGCCCAAACTAGGTTTAGTGGGTTTAAAATTTTAGTGTGCATATATGTATACTTGGCAGCAAGTACACTTGGTAGATAATGTATGATGATATTTTATTGGATAAATAATGATTTTCAATACTTTTATTCATTTTACCATAATTTAATTTTAGTAAGCCTTTGTTTCGTTTGGTTTATTATTTGTTTCTCGGTTGTTTTCACTGTTTTATCAGTTACATATTGTACTTTAGTATTTATTAAAATGGCTAATACCCGCGGTGCTCGAGATTTATATGAGCGGCAGCAAGAAGCTATTATTCAGCGCCGCAAGCAAGGAAGAACGCACAAAGAGCTAACTGAGCAGTCTAGCATCTTTAAGGCGACGGTAATAAAATTTCTCCAACAATGGAAGGTATAGGGAAGCTATCTTAAAAAGAGTATAAGCGGTTTACTACGTTGCACGACTCGTACTGTTGATACAAATATTCTTCGCATATGTCGCAGCAATCCACTGCATCGGTCATTACCAGGGATATATCAGTTCCTGGTGAACGTGGTCCATCTATACCATAGGCCGGCGTCTTCAGGTTGTGGACTGAATGCAGACGACCCACGCAGAAAATTTAATTTCAGCAAAGATCAGGAAGAAGCGGGTAGAATGGTGTAAAGCTCATCTTAACTGGACACCTCAGCAGTGGGGTAATTTTCTTTGGATAGTCGAAAGCAAGTTTATGTTGTTTGCAAGTGGTGGTATAAAGTGGATTCGTCGACTAACAGACTAACATTTTGACCCAAAGTACAAAATGCCTACAAAGAAGCGCGAAGGTGGTTCGGTCCTTTTGTGGGGTGCTTTCTCCGCAAAAGGAATGGGTCCTCTTTATAAAATCCGAAGGTATCATATATCGGAAAATATATATGTATATTTTTGAGAATGTGAGATTCAAGAACTTCCTTCGTCGTGGCTTCATATTCCAGCAAGACAACGACCCAAAGTACCCTACGTCTGTTGCATAGGCATTCTTCCGACGCCGTCGGGTGACTTAAACATCATAGTGCCATTGTGGAAAGAACTGTAGAGGCACCTAGTAGGCAAAAGAGCAACGATTGCAACTTAAAGGTTGCCCACCTTCAAGAAGATTGGAAGAAGATGCCTCAGTCGACAAACGACGGACTTCTTGAATCCATAACTAAACGTTGTCAAGTAGTGATTCATGCTAAACGATTTGCCATAAAATATTAAAATTGTTTTGTTATAAATTATTATTACCAGCGTTCTTCTGTAGAAATTTAAACTTGCAATAGTTTATAATTCAGTGGCCATTAGTTTAAAGATGTTACATAACATTAATTTTCTGCAAGTTGTTGTTTTTATAAGTTAATGAAAAGTGTTTTGTTCTGTAAGATGTACTTACATACTATCAAAACATATTATTACGGTAGGATAGAGATTCATGCAATTTTAACATAATTATTTGAAAAAAATAAAGGTAAGTTTTGGCCGGTACTGTAACTAGTCAGTAAAATAATGTATTATATAATTAGTATGTAATCACAATTTTTGACGTTATTCGGTATCACTTGTGTCATTTGAAGGTAGATCAACATTTTGGGGCAATCTGGGTTTAAGTCTCCTAGTCACTGATTTAGTCCCGATGTGATAAAACTCCGTAATATGTCTTCTATTGTTGTAATTTCATTTGTTCATTTCTCACTTACCATTTTGCATCTGTCGCGATTCTGAGTACCTTTATTTGCAATACTTCAATTTCCTTAATGTAAGTATTATTTGCGGTATCCCATACTATAGAGCCGTACATTATTTTAGGCGCGATTATGCTAGGGTACAATAATCTCGCACATTTAATTTTTAAACTGGACCGTCTGTTTAGGAGCTTTTTGTTCATATGAAAGCCTGAAATTAACCAGTGATCCAAGTATAAGCTGAGATATTTGGCCACTTGGTCTGTGGTATTCCAATGGGTATCGTGTCAATTCATGGAAATTTCTTCCGGATTTATAGGTCTTCTAAGTGTAAATGTCTTTGTTAGGCATTTCCTGGGATTATGTGTAATATTCCATTCTTCAAAGCGTTGACGCAAAATGTCCATAGAGTGTTGAAAAATAAAAGCGGCATACATTCCAGGGCTGCAGCCGTCTGGCTGAAATGAAATGAAAACCTGATCATGTCATACACAATAATGAAACATTATTTTAGCAAAGTTTCAAACCCGTAGCTTTATTTGTAATGGGTGGTGCATTACAAATGAAACGAATTGTGTATTAACCAGAAACGGCCCGAGTACTGAACCCTGTGGCACCCCTAAACGAGTATATCATCTTCTTGATTTATGATTGTTAATTCTAACCACAAATGATCTGTTTTTGATGAACGAAGACAAAATTCTAATTAAGTACGAAGGTTCGTTCAGGGTGAGCATTTTACTCAATATTCCTTCCTGCCATATCTTATCCAATACTAGTTGTACATCTAGAAAAGCGATTGTTTGGCTTCATATCCGTATATTATTCTTTATGTAATTTTTAACAATTGGTGTGTTGTAGAGTATGCATTTTTAAAACCAAATTGTAAAGGCGGTAGTACGTAGTGTTCTTCTATAAAAGTGTTCAGGCTAGATGGCCTTACTTTTTCGAATATTGTCGATAAGGCACATAATAGGCTTTTAGGGCGATAACTTCTTTCTTTTTCTGATTTCGGAAGTATTACAATTTCAGGGCGCTTACATATTTCAAGGAAATATCCAGGACTGAGACAGATATTAAACGGGGTAGCTATAAAAGTCAGGATTTTAAGTGTGGAACAGATTCGTAATTTTATCATGTCCTGGAGTCTTTTTATTTGGTAGTATTCTATTTCGTGCTTCTACTTCTCTTTTCGTTCTTCTGTTTTGTTGTTTATTGAATATATGCTCAGTGCAACTATTATATATTCATTTCTTATCGATCTCGCAATGTGAGTCCATGTGTTACTTCTGTACATTAGAACCGGTAATGCCATTACTTTGTATAACTTTGAGTCACTAACAGTGCAACTCGACTCGACCTTCATTTGTTAGATTAATATATGTTAAAAATAGATGTAATAGCCTCGATGAGGATTTGAAGTTCTCAATGTCCAGACAGCAAAAGGAATGCATTTGCTTACAAACAATACTCTTATGTTATTTCTCTGTACTGACTTGTACTTTTTGTACCTAAATATTACTGACACATTAATACGCATAAATTAAGTACAGTTGCACTCTTAAGTAAACAAAATCAAAGCAAAAATTAAACCATCAAAAACACTATTCGGATTTTTTGAGCACAAAGCCGTGGAAAATTCGACAACGACTTCCTACAAGACAAGACAAAGTTTCTCCCTACAGATAACTGCTGCATAGATATATAAAAAGTTCTCTAACTTGTGCACTTACGTGAAAGCGCTCGATTAGCTTCCTTTGAAAGTACACGAAAGAGTTTATAAAAATACTACGCATCGATTTCGGTTATCATGCTAACCTCAGTTTTTTTTTACTAACCGTCTCTCCTGAAAAATTTATGGTTTCTTATAGGTGAAGGCGTTTCATTTCGCGGAATTCTTGTTTTTCTTATTTATGAATTTGTCAGCAATATGATCGCTGTTAAGGCGTTTCCCGAAGATTTATTTTCCGTGCAGCACTACACTTCGCTGCGTCATGGTGGCGTGTAGAAGCTAGAACTTAAAGCAGTAAATGAAGTTGAAGTAGAACAAATAAAATTTGCAAGCAAACTTAAGGAAATGTTAATGGAGATATTCAACAATTTCTTAATTTCATAAACATTTCGGTGGAAACCCGAACACAACATTTTCATATTTAAACTCTGTAACTGTTAGTTCATAAATTTTAGAATATTACCATGAGACAAACATCCCTTGAAACTTCCCTAAGCGATGTACTTTAACCCTTGCCACTTTCACAAACTTAGATAACATAATCATACCTCTAACTCTCCAAGTCTCAAGTTGCGAGGCCTAAAATGTGGAACGCCACATGGGATGTCTTGCTCAATCCACCCACATACGTCCATGTCGACTCGCTTTTCTTTAAAGGTCTATTTAATAAAAAATATATTCGTTGCTCGTAATTCTATATTAGCTCAAAAAAACTCCGACATAAAATTCCGGGAACAGAGCAGGAAAATTCGATCTCCCCAGGGAGGTCAAGTTTTTGTTCACATTTCCCCATTTTAGTTCGCGTTGCCGCTGATAACTTATCTGGAAGATACATTATGATTTCCCTAAGATACACAAACCCACTCCGAGTCGGGCAAAAATATTATGTGTATATAAAGCTGTGTTTGTTTAGGGTTATAGGGTCGTCTACATAATTCTAAAATCAATTCCTACACGGCATGATAACGTAATGATGTAACAGTATTTTTATGACGACCACAAGATTAAGTCATTATTCATGACGCTCTGCAGGAATTAATTAAAATCGCGAGCGAAGCGTTTTATGAGAAGAAGGGGTAAACCATAAACTGTGTTTGTCGGCGTTTAGCTTAAGCCTATCCCCTAAATGCGAGATAGAGTGATAAATTTAAACCGCAAATACTATCAAAATCTCTATTATGCTAGTGATAAGCATTTTACTCGCATCGGCGATTGCTTTCATCTACACTGCGAGCAAGAGCGTGAAATAAAACGCAAGCATGTGTACCTAATTGCGCTTTTATTTTCACTAATGCCACTCACTTTTCAATTTTCGGTAACATTAAGCGAAAATATTAGTTATTGCGTTATAAAACAGAATTAGCGTGATACGATCTACAACTACCCCACGCTGAACACTTAAGCGTTAGGTTCAGTCACAAATTATGCTTTAAACTCGTTATTGGGTTGTATACGGGGAAGTAAAATATAACACTTTTCTATTCGTAAACGGCGATACGTTTGCATAACGCTCATTAGTTACTCCTATAAAAGCTATTAAACATTAACAGCAATCTTGATTAAGGGAGACTTAACCGGAAAAATAAATTCTTTTATTGCTGAAAGCTATATATTTTATTGCTCTCTCGTTATGCTTAAAACATAACACATTTTAAAATACTGCTTTTACATAAACGAGTAGGATTTTTATTATTTCTGTTCGTTTGCTAATGGAATACCCTGTATTATATACCTGAAAATACTAAGAATCATACCCACCATATCAATGTATGACATTACTCGTATACAGCTTGCAACGTAGTAAAAAGATAACGTAAGTTCTAAAAATATACACATATACATATGCACGTCGCTCCACTACAAATTTGCTTATTTGCGTTAAATACCATTCTGTTGAACACACACTGACGAATATACGGGACTACGCGCAGAACGCTGTGGATGCGTATAATGTTATACATATTGAATATATAGATATTCTCTGTATTTATGTTCTAACCTTATAACTACACAGAATGCAATCATAGTATTCCTTCATAAAATGATACAGTATGATATAATTTGAAGAAATAGCTGGTGTTAAAGATGTGGAAAGCACCAATTAGGACATCAAAAGCCTGTAAGCGTATTTTAGTGTAATTTTTTTGAATGGGCATGGAGTAGTGTATATTTAAATTTCCTGATAGGATAAAATGGCTGTTTTTACATACTTTTCTGAATAGGGCCCAAAAATACATTGGACCATTGTCTCACCTACGTCATCCAGGATTTGTTAATATAGGTTATTCTTCTTTCTGTTGTGCCTGTTCGATATCGGATGTTATCGTTCCATAGAGCAACTTTAACCTAGTCGAATCCAATGCGGAATAATTTACTGGTTGCTGTGTTAAACAATGCTCCTAAGTTTTTTGACCAAGGAATTCTTCTCCTTGCGGGTACATCCCTCTTTCTTCCATTGTCTTGTGGTATAAGTAGTAATAAGTATATTTTTCTGAATGTCTCATTATATGCCAGAAGTACTCCAGCTTTCTTCTTTTCGTGGTTGTAACAACTACAGCCTCTATTTAATCCCCTTAAAACGTCTCCGCTAAGGTACGTGCTTCTACTTCATATACAAACACAGAGAAGACAGCATCATCGATGGGCTACCTTCCTATAGGTTCACTGAGGGCATTATTTATTTTTTCTACGTCTCGTAAGAGACAAAGCACCCTAAGAAGAAGAAGAAGATTCTATGTAGTTTACAACTAGTCCTGCATTTATTTAGCAGATCTCACTATGGTGCCCGAAACGCCGAAATATAAGGGATTTAAATTTGAAGATAAGGGGCTGCTAAAATGGTACTCCAAGTAAGCTAAAATTAGCGTTTTCTATTGTCACCGCAGCTCTTTCAATAAGCGATCTTTCTTCATGTTCTTTGTTAACTAGTGGGCAATATATCCAAGACTGTAATGCATTGAAACAAGTTATGTAAAGACTGAGACTGATAAAATCTAATGATAAAAATTTGGCGAATGTAGTTCACAAATACGGTAAAATTAGCCTATATTTATGATACGCTTGGATTTCGTTAATTTTTTTTAATTTGTTGCAAACTACCATCTTTAAGAAGATATTGCTCAGAACTTCAATGTCAATATTAAGCTAATTTTCCAGAAATCAGAACAGAGCCAATACTCTGTAGCCAATTCATTCTGCTCGCTTTACAGCCTTCAGGTAGACGGTCTTACGCCGGGAGAAGGACACGAGAGATTATGCCATTAAATCGTAAAGTTTTAATGGTTTTCTTTTAATTGTTACAGGTTTCTTTTTTAAAAAGATATCAGGAAGTCATATGTGTCTTAAAAGTATTTATTCCGAAGTTATTAAAACCTATTGCGGTATAAATATGTTGTAGTTGTACTATTCATAACAGGTCATAATGGCTCGTATACTTCTAGCAGTAAGTTCACGGAATTACGGAGACACTAGGCAGGTTGACTATTGTTACTGCCAAACATTAAACTGACTCAATAATGTAATTTCAAGTGCGAGGAAGGCTAATTTTATAAAGCAGCTAACTATACTACAAGCCACACAAATTTGTAGCTAAACTACATGCTATTGTTAAAAAAAGTAGATAGCTACACTACTACAACTTCCAAATTCAAGTAATGCTAATCCAATAAGAGCTCCTCAAGATGGTTTGTACACATTCTGATCAACTTGACTTATAGCATTCGTTGGTGGCAGTCATGGATAGGAAACTTTCTGATTTTCCTTCATATGTTGCCTTCACTATTCACCAGCTGGGGTTGAAAAATAGCATTTTCCTCAAACGGAAACTTAATTTCTTCAGGAATCTATGATTTAACAGCGTAGGAGATACTTCGTGGACGCTGCTAGTTTCACATATGGAGGACGATGCCTAGAACACTTTAGACTATAACGAGCAGGCATACCTCTGGTTGAAGTAAGGAGGAATTTTGCTTAGCTTGAGAAGCTGTTGAAATTTGGGTTCTCAATTAATCTTAAAACTTCTGGTTAAAAAATCTTAAATTTGGACTCTAGAGGAAAAATTGCTAACTTCACGGTGTTTGCTGTTGATAAAATTCTTTTTCGCATTTCCATTTAAATTCCAACCAGTCTCAAAATAAACTTTGAAATAACAGTTCAATCTTACTATAGGTATACTTTAAGTTGCACAACATGGTGTCTCATTACAAATACAGTAGAGTTAGGTGACACATGTAGCTGTCTGCAATTAACTTCGTTTTAGGCGTGCAAAATTCATTGCTGTAGATTCATACAGCTTAGGAAATTTTTAATTTATTCGACAATCTTCCCGCATTCAGTAGTGAATATTGACCTTAAAAATTAACCCTCGATGTTCACTTCGGAGACAGAAATCCAAGACAATCTTAATTTTGCAATTGATGGTAGTGCACAAACAATTTAATCATAGATCAGTATTCGTCACGTACGTGCAAGAGGTGTGGTTCGTTATGGTAATTGTGAGTAATGTAGCCGCTGTCCACATAAATCAGCCTGTAATTATGGTCACAAACATGCTGGCCTAGCAATACGTATTGATGTTCATTACTCAGCTAGTGCATCGCATGTTAATACTGGCCCAGTGTCACAGAATACCTGAAATATCACCGTAGGCAGCACGAAAAATGTTCCCCGAGCACACCAGTCCATCGCTACTAAATTAGTCAAATGGCAGACACACCTTTTATTTGTATCTGTCCCACTGTACCTCTATGCTAATTGTTTTTTATTAATTATACTAATTTGTTTTAACAAGTGCTGAAATAGACCTCCAATTGTAATTCATTTAGGGGCTGGCAATCATCGTCTATAATTAGGAATTCCTTATCGATGCTAGACTTCGCAACGCGGGAACAACGGATCAACCAATGTACGCTATATAAATTAATAACTTAATTTGCAATACAAAATGGTTGCAGATGCAACTGGTTTCTTTGGTTATTTCTATGTTTCTTCAAACGATTGCACTATTTCTAATTTAATTTTACGGCATGATTTAGAAAGGCGGTGGAAATAAATAATAATTGTGCTGGCATCAATTTCAGTTTAACATTGTAAAACTCAACATTGCTGTACGTCACAGACTAATTTTGAAAATGGCTTGACTTCATGTGGCGTGTCAACTTCCATTTCGCAATAATAAACACAGATTTGACTTGAATGGTGTATATTTGTACAATAATGAATCGTTAAAGTTGAAAGTCGCCTCCTGCTGGATAAATCATAGCGTAAAAATAGAATTACATGTTTAAGCCTTCAGGATACGAAAAGTAAAAAATTGATTTAGACTAAATAACTATCAGGCATCAGTAAACGAAAATTAGTATTTGTAAGCCTAGGCTGGAGATGGCAAATTAAACCATTAGCTTATGATTTATGATTCATAGCCGCATATGTTTAGAACGTCTCTTGGGGTTCGATTTTCATTTACTAACAATATTTGGGCTTTCAGCTTAATTAACAACACACAATCCTAATGCACATTATTACGTGTTGAATGCGATAATGAAGTCGGCAGCATTCACTTGGGAAAGTAGTAGAATTTGCATGTTAAAAGATGCAAATGATAATGATGAACTAAGCTTCCACTACAAAGCTTTTGTTCTACGGAGGGAAGGAAGAATTTATGAAAACTGTAGAACTAATTTAAACAAACTCAGAAGTTATTTAAAGAAAATTTCTTCAAGCGAAATAGAATAATATATTCTATATAATATAATAGTTTGAATTATAAAAAATTTAGGCGTCTAGTACCATGATCTCTCAAATTTTGTGTTAACTAGATTCGATTGAGTTAATGAATTGTAACAACTTGTTAAAAGGCAAACGCACTTACATTTCTTTTGTATTTGCGCTATATAGTTTTATATATAATTGCTACACGGTGAACTTATTTTAGCTTAAAGTAAAGAACAATTAATTTGCAAGCTGTGTTCTAAAAAACCTAAATTATATCGCAAAATATATCAAGAAAAATTGCCGGAGATGTTTTGTATTCAGTAAAATATTTAGGTAGCTTTTTATGATACGCGCTGTTTCCAAGGTCAAACTGAAAATGATATGTAAGGTCTGTCATATATATATATTGCTATGTTATTTAATCTAGATTATATTATCCTATGCTATGTTTTGACTATGTTATTTTTTACTACGTAATACTTAAATCATATGAAAAGGATATTCTTTTTGATCTTGTAAATCCAGATTGTATCTGAAATTGAGAGCGATTAATTTGGTTGTAATGTAAATCATGTTATATGAGAGGAAATTATTATTATAATTCATAAATGTAAACCTTATTAATATAAAAGGTAGTTTCCGATCTTCGGAATGTCCTACGATGTGACATATCAGTTATGGAAGTGATGTGTTTGTGGATATTCGGTAGTGAATAGTGATGGGGACGTCTATGTCACATGTTGACGATGAATTTGGGGTGTCCTGGGCAATATTGGAGCCCTGAAATGTAAATTGTTATAATTTTGTATTTTACCTTTTATAAATATGTTTTTATCAAGATTAATTTGTGAATTAAGATTTCATTATTATAATAAATAGTTTATGTGTTACATAAGGGAAGCGTTGAAGTACCTTTGTTTAGTTAAATTTAGATGTTAATTTGGAAATATTGAATTTAAGGTAAAAATATTGATTTTGAGTTTACTCATAATATTGTTGTTAACAGATGCGGATGATGTAAATGTGTAAATGTAAATTTATTGATGATTAAGGAATCTGTTTTTTATAATTTTGAGACTCAATTGAAGAATTTTGTGTAAATTTGCAATTTTTAACACATGTAACTTTTTTATCTTATATATTTCTGTAAGGTATTAGGAAGGAGAGGCCCTGGTAGAAGAAGAATATCATGGCTAAAAAATTTAAGGACATGGTTTAATACTACAACAACTGGCCTCTTTAGAGCAGCAGCAAACAAGGTGCAAATCGCCAGGATGATCGCCGATATTCGTTAACGGATAGGCACCCAAAGAAGAAAATATTTCTGTAACTGATATTAAAAGATTCGTAATTTTTCAAAGATAACGATTCTGGTATCAGTTTGTTAATTATGTATTTATTTAAGTTGTACAGAGCAATTTAATTTATTTAAAAACATATGTTGATCAAATAGATAAGGTCCTGACAGGCCATTGGTCCATTTTAAAAATGCAGATGATTTTTGGATCCAATTTTGGATTTTAGTCTCTTGTAGGTGCTTGAGGCTTATTGCAAATTTTGGGGTGTGGTCTGTTTATAGTGTAATTTTGAGGTTACAATTTATTTGTTTTATTTGAAAATAACGAAGTTTAATTTAAAACATAAATTATGTGAAGTGTTTGTTCTTTATTAATAATAATAATAACACTCACCTGATATTCATTCTTCGGAAGTGTTTTTTTTTAATATAATTAAAAGTTCCTGGAAAGAAATTCAATTAAAATCAGTTAAAGTAATTCCTTACTTAAGTTATATTCACTTACCTGAATTACTTATGCATTTATAAATGGTTATTTAAGTGTTCACTTGGATATTGGTATGTTTTACGAGAAAGCTGGAAGAATTGCATCTTTAACGGTGATCATGTGTGCAGCGAGGGACGCGTGGATTTGAAATACCAGCATCAAGGCCGAAATTATGCAACCGTATGCAGTTTAGTAAAAAGCGTTTCAAAACCATTGGAAATAAAAAGATAAGTTCACAGGTATTTTTTTTATTTGTAAATTTATAATTATAATTATATAACTATCATGGGTTAAGCCACGAAAATTAATATCTTTATTAGAACCCTAAGATGTCTTATAAGAATATATGCTGATGTAAATTAAAATTTAAGTTTTCCGTTTAATAAATAATTAATTTTAAATTTTATTAATGGATGCTACCAACGTGGAGTTTAGTTTATGAAATTATTTATGTTTAATAATTATTTTATTACAAAATTACGTAGCAATATATATCTTCTTCTTCAGGTGCTATTAAGTAATCGATATTTGCGCCCATTTCGCCATATTTTTCTCGATCCCGCGCTATATGGAATAACTCTTGAACTCCCAGACCGGCCCAATTTCTCAAATTTCTAAACCGTGACATTGCTCTTCGTCCGACTCTTCTCCTACCCTCAATCCTGCCCATCAATATTAGTTGCAACATTCGGTATTTGCCTCCACGCATTACATCTCCGAAATATTCAGCTTTACGTCGTTTTACTGTTGAATATATATAGCTCTCTTTCTTTCCCATTCTTCTCAGAACTTCGTCGTTTGTAGTCCAGCTAATACAGCACATTCGACGATACATCCACATTTCGAATGCTTCCAGCTTATTCATAACTTTTATTTTTACGGTCCAAGTTTCTACTCCATACAATAATACTGGTAGTACATAGCACTGGACCATTCTCCATCGGATGTTAACGTCAAGTTGTCTACAGCATAATAAATTTCTCATTTTAATGAAGGTGCTACGGACTATTTCAATCCTGATCTTAATTTCTTGGTCAGGATCCCAGGCTTCATTTACTTGGCTTCCGAGGTATTGATACGTACTGACTTGCTCAATTTGTTTGCCTTCGAAGAATAGTTGCTCTGGCCTTCATTGTTGCTCCCACTCCATTTATCCATGCCATTGTGGGACTTCCTCTTCTTCAATTGATGGGGTATAATTGAACGCGCGTTTTGACCATCGCTCCTCTCCCATTCTCAGCATATGCCCATTTAATAAAAGTTGATTTATTTTTCTCGTCTCTGTAGTCGTGCATATTCTCCGTTATTTATACATATTTCTAAAACGAAAAGAAGAAAGTCTAAATATAGATATTATTTCTTCAGGATTATTTTGTCGCTACGGATTCCATGTTTTTTCTTTTTAGTTTTTACCAACTACTTCTAATACTGTTTCCATTTTAAAATAGCATTATTATAATACGAACTAACTTTTGATTTGTTATGTGTGTCTTCTATTATAAATTATAATCTCAATCTAGATAGTATAAAGGAGTATGTCCACGACTACTTCATAATCTGCCAATTATTTATGTGTTTGGTCAAGGATAATGGTATCTATAATGCACTGCAGTGAATAATCGTTAATCACTAGTGAATAATGAAGTTGACATTTCACAGGCTTTATAGCTTTTATTGACTAATTACAAATGTCAAAAAGTGAAAATAAACACTTAAATAACATAACTTTTTAATTTCATGACTTATTTATTTATATTAATAGTAATATTTGTGTTTGAACAATGTGACAGCTGAATTGCAGGTACAGAATTGACATCTAAATTTATATTTTGGTTATTTGTAGATGTAGATTGTAGATGGCGCAACGTCGCATTCAAGTCAACAAATCTAACACCTATATTTATAGCTCTACCAGTATGTTATATAGTTGCATCGTCATAAAAATTGTTACTATTTAGTACTCGTGGACAAAGTACAGTATAGCACTCGCTATAATGGCTATTATTACCTCGGATAATTGCAAAACTCAGTCGCTTCGCTCCCTCGTGTTGCAACTGTTATCCTCGGTAATAATAGCATCCATTATAGCGTCGTGTATAATGCACTATTACAACATTTCGTGGACAAAACGTAGAATCACAATAATATTTGAGAAAAAAATCAACGCCATACTATTTTGTAATCACTTCTTGTTTTATTGTGTACCACGTTCACTAAGTAGACTAATTTTGTTTTCGGTTATTATTATTTTGTATTAACGTTTGAATAAGAACCACTTCTATGAACCTTTTTTGTATTAGTATTTTGTATTGCGATTGACAGATTTAGGACACTATTTTCCAAACGTCTCTGTGCACTTGGTCCCTTGTACACCCTAATTATAAATTTGCTCATCTGAGGTAGTTATATCGACAGAAGTGATTTTTAACGTACGGCTTTGTTTCTTTTCCGACAGAAAGCGCACTTTCAGATTTTCCCCTTTAGAAAATTCTCACCGACTTGAGCCGGGTTCGAATCTGCACCCTTTGGTACTATAGGCAAGTGCGCTAACCGCTTTGTTAACCTTAATATGTACTATTTACTAAATTACTGAAGGTGTGTTAGAACTGCTAAAAGACCAATACATATGTACTATATTGTATATGTACTACATTAATCTGTATTGTAAATAGTGCAAAATCTGGGTAATTTTATACTAGTTTTCAAAAACTGAAATTTTAATATGGAACCATAAGTTAGTAATGTTAAACCTCAACGTTTGTATTTTATAGTAATCCTATTTTAAGGATAAGGTTATTGAAACCAAGAAAACCCCTAGACATTGATCATTGATCTTTTTTGGTCTGCTGCACACTTTTTAACGTAAATCTCACCTTTGAAATACAACTAAGTATTATAAAATTATACTGTATTGGTAGTTACGTAAGACTCTGATTTGTATATCTACCTGTTTTATTGAAACCTCTGTCTAAAGATTGTTCAGATTCAGCGAAACATAGTTGATTTATCGACTGTTAAATATCTGAATTATGTTGTGGGGTGTAATTTAATAAACTTTAAGCTGCTCATTTACATTAATTTTCAATTACCAATTTATTTAATATAAAAATGGGTAAACCGTTTTTCAGTCATACTGCACTATTATCAGTTTTAAATTGGCGCCTTCTCTAAGAATATAACAAGCTGTATGTAAATTAGTATTTCAAATAACGAATATACATTGTGCTTATTAATACGCTGTGTATTATTGAGTAATATTTCCTAAGATGGCGTGTGTATATTCGCAATTGTAGCCGCAACCTAGATATTATGTATTGTAGTTGAGAACAAACATTTTGCTATTAAACTACAATGTAGTCGTCGTAAACTTTAAACTAGCTTTCGTTTATGATTGAAATCTGGGGTCTCGTTTAAATGAAAAATCAACAGAACGTCGTATATTCATATTTTACAATCATTTATTTTTGTAATGTCATCATCTCTAACGATAAATTTCATACACATAAAGTAAATGAGTAGGTATTATAAAATACGCATGGGTATAATAGCGTAATAAAATTATATTTTTTATCGCAGCATGTATTATTGAGGCACCGACTGGAAATTAGAGCCCTATATTCTAGAATCAAACTTCAGGGTGGCGTAATCAATCACAAAATATCAATAAATTTTGTTTTAGGTAATTGAAGGACAAACGCTTACTTACCAGTAATTCAACAACAACAACTAGTTCTAATGTTTTCGAGCTACTTCTTGTTTGCGGTTTATAATTGAGGCTCTATAGTTGAAATGAAAAGTTGTAGGCCCAAATGGCAAACCATCTTAACTGTAACTTAAGTCTTAGACGTTAGGTGGTGCTACTACTAAATCCTAGTGTTAATAAATTAACAAAGTATGCTTTTTAGAGTAGCGAATTCAGCCATTTAGCACTTGTGAAAAACAGAAAATGTCAAAGATGATAGCGCCTAAGTACATGTATCTCAAAGTACTTAGTTGTCATTTAAAGAGCTAGGATAGTTAGGCAAAATAAAGTCTCGAAAAAGACAGGCAAAAAGGCAAAAAAAAGACTTAAAAGCACTAAAACGGCAAAAACGAAAAGAAAAGGCAAAATCACCAAGAAAGACAGAAAAAGTAAAAAATTACAAAA
>JABXWE010030682.1:0-20254 GCA_014611495.1 Limonius californicus
AAAACAAATTCTAACCTTTAAAATTACAAAATTGTCCTAATTTTCTAAATTAATTAATAAATAATACTCATTCTACTAAATAAAAGTGTTTCAACACCTTCCTCAAACAACATATTAACTCTTTATGATAATTTTAATACATTAAACTATAAATCCCGTTTATTACACAACTATGTACAGAACATAAATCCAAAGTAATTAAATTTTCAATGTTCTAGGGCTCCCTTAGACGACCCCAATACTCAACTTAACATCCAACGTCCCACTACAATGTTTTAACATCATTTCCTACAGAGTGTTTATACACATGATCAACTTTAAAACCATAAACAGCAATACGTCTCACATCCCGAAGATCGTACCAGACCTTAATTACATATTAAGTATTCAATTATCAATTTAAATTAATAAAAACTTTTAAATAGTCTCTGATACATGTCAATGGTACCAATTATTAACATTTTCAGGTGAAAACCATCCTCCAATCGTCAACATTATATCCTTTTTATTATATAACTGTCCTTCCGAAGGTATTTTACAGTAATTTTAAGTATAATTACAACATTTAACAAACAGTTAGTAATAATTATATTATTTTAATATAAAAAATCATGGCAATATATATATTTGTTGGTTTTGAGGATTCCGTTGGTGTTGTATGCTGTAGTAGGTTTCCAGGAATTCTTCCGCGTGGCAACTTCTTGGTCCTGGGACGGACCGGGCTGGTTGTCTTGACGACGTTTCGGCAAAGAAACATTTGTCATCTTCAGGTCTTGTCGGATAACTTTCTGCTGATGCTTCTTGTAATACGACTGTTGACGTTCGTTTCTGCTGGAGCTATATATACTTCTTGGCCGTTCCGTGTGGTTGCGCTTTGTAGATTTCGCGCTCGGTTGCGTGTGACGGGACCGGCTATGGCTGGAATGTGCTGATTTTGTTGAGTTGGATTTGTATTTTCTTGCTGGTTTCTGTAGTGTATTTGTTTTTTTGGCGAGAACCGGTTTCCAAGCGGGTGGTAGTCTTTGGGTGTCATCGCGAGAATTTAGATTTCTTGGATGTTTCTCGATTTCTATTGCTTCCCTTATTATTCTAGATTTCAGGTGTCCTATGTTGGCCAGTACTTTGGTGTTTTCGAAAGCAATTTTGTGAGATGATGTGCTTACGTGTTGTGCCAGTGATGAAGTCTTCTCGTTCTTTCGTACGGCATTTTCGTGTTCTTCTTTTCTCACATTGACTCGTCTATTCGTTTGACCTATGTATGTTTGATCGCAGTCTTGGCAAGGAATTTCGTAGACACCTTGATTCTCCAGAGGTATCCTTGTTTTGGGGTTTCGTAGAATGGAGCTGATCTTTCTGTTTGTTGTGAATGTAGTTTCCACATTGTGTCTTCGTAGAATTCTACAGATTTTGTCTGTTGTTCCTTTGACGTATGGCAGGTGGGCTTTAGATGCAGGTTTTTCTTTTTCATCCTGTGGCTTAACTCGGCTGGGCTAAAGGGTGGGTTTGCATGTACCGGTTTCTTATAATCCACAGTTCCCGTTTCACGCGTTCTCTCCAATAATTTAGTAAATGTTCGATGTTCAGGGTGCCTTCTGTTTGGATATTTATTTCTGTACAATCTGGCCGCTTCATAAGGATCTTCATCTGCTTTTCCAAATATTAGGAGCATATCAATTAACTCGTCTCTCTTATAACTTAACGGCATTTTAAAAACGTATCAATTAATTTTAAATTAACAATTATAATCTTCAATAATACAATTGTTATTAACAAGCACTGACAACTAAATTGCATTGATTGACGTTTGACTACTAGATTAGAGTTTAATTGTTTTTTTTGTGTCTACCGCTGCTTGATATTGGATAAAAATAACATCGAATGTAAAACATTCATGCGCTACTAGATTAAAATGTTAGTTTGCTTTTTGATAGGGAAAGAAATGAATTTTTAAGAAAAACGAAATACTATCGTAAAAAGAATGTTTTTAGGATCTCAATAATAAAAAAAAAATGATGGCATGCCATTTTAAAAAAAAAGTTGAAAGTCGCCATTTTGAAATAATTCGTCCAATTGAAAATCTGTTATCACCATCGTGTAGAGAATGTCCTGAAAGATATTACTGCCAAATATTTTGAAAGCAGTACCCATAGTGTGGCTAAAAAAAAATAAGGCGCTTACTCTGAAACAGGCTGTATATTAGATAAATGAATTGCCTAACCTTTCAATTTTTTAATTAAAAAATCCAGATACTGTGAATTAAACTAAATTACAATTTTTATTATTCGAAACATACATAAATAAAAGAGTACTCTGAATATTTTAACTTTATAACCCTAGAAATGCTAAAAAAATATGGAACTATTGAAAGTTATTACTTCTCAACTAATTTGAATGCATGCAAACAAAAAATACATTTGTGATACACAAATTTCAAATAATTCCAAATTACCAATAGTTAAATAAATTCACAGTTTATGAAAAATTAGTCTCACAGTATTATTGCTCGATTTTTACGCATACTTTTAATTATCATCCCTCCCTAAGACACAAAGACTGGAGAATATTACAATGTATTACAATGCAATAAGTTAAAAATGGGAATTTCAAACCTCGATTTAAAACTTTCTCTCAATTAAATTCCAGGTATAAAACAAAAATTATACAACTTAAGAAATTTCCCCCACACCTATATGATGAGTTTCTATTTAGTACGCGATTCCTTTGTTAATTAAATGCAATTTAAAAAGCTGTAAGGAATTTTATTCTGCACAATTCTAAATCATTTCCAATCATATGGGAACATTTTTAAATGACCGATAAAAATTCACTCTATTTGGGTTTGCGGCAGTTACTGCCTTCTTCCAGTCACCTACCTCCTACCCCTAATAGAGAGAAATTAAAATAATACAGAGTTCGTTACAGAGCTAAACCTCATCTTCTGTAGATTATACAATTGCTTGTAAAAATGGTTGATTTAATTTGTTGCTATGCCCTCCCTGCTTTGTGATTTTGTAATTAATATTACTCCAATAATCGTAATTATTCCATTCAGGAAATTAAGGACAAGAGAAATAACATTTTGTTTATGTAAAATGATGTCCCACTAGCTCAATACAATTTTTAACCCTAAAAGTACAAAATATTGCTTTTTTTTTTCAAGGCTACTAATACAAGCTGTTTGAACATTTTAAGAGTGTATTTTTAAATTAATTTTTTTTACGTTTGTACCTTACCGATATAAATAGCTGAGGAGGGTAAACACCCTACAATGCCTAAAAGTAGATTGTTTTATGTTGTTGAAACCCATTTGTAAGCAGAAAGGCAGCAAGTATTTTATTAAAATTTAGAAAGATTGTTTTTTGAACATTGTATTAACCATGAAAATTTGACTTAGGATATTTACGTCAAATGAAAGCTAATTTTAATAATTTGTTGCATTACTTAACATTCTGCCAAATGGGAACAA
Organism: Limonius californicus; assembly: GCA_014611495.1. Taxonomy (NCBI): domain Eukaryota; kingdom Metazoa; phylum Arthropoda; class Insecta; order Coleoptera; family Elateridae; genus Limonius; species Limonius californicus. Next base: position 3,467 of record JABXWE010030682.1, read on the forward strand.
ATGCACTTCACTGGTTACAAAAAGACATAGCAAAGTTGGTCAACATTTTATATAAATAACACAGAAAGTACGTTTAGACCTCTACAGCCCTACATCATTTTAATTTTCTTTGGATGAAATATTAAAAAATAGAGTATACTGGGTGGTGCACTTAAAAAACAAGTTTAGTTTGTCTCAAATGCACTTACGGGATGCCTCTATAACTTTTTAAAAAGCTGTTTATTCTCATAAACTTCTTTTAATTGTACACATTATGCTATGCAATAGTTTGTTCTTAGGAAATTACATAACCACAGTCTTTGCAATAAAAAAAATGGATACATTTCATCTACACCCTGCAACTGTTCGTTTAAAATAAAACGCTTAGTATTATAAACTGCATTATTTTTAAACTTGATGTAAGTCATGCTAACCTAATAATATTTGCCCTGAGCTTATTTAAACCAACTGAATCAACTTAACCTGCCCTAATATAATGCAATCCACCCTAACATTCCTAAGCCAAACCTAGTTAATTCAATATATTTAACTTGAGCATATTTAAACCATCCCAATCCAATTTCGGTTAAACCACTTCTAATCTTAAAACCTAAGCCAAATCAACTAACCAGGGGTAACCTAACATAACCTTCCTTATTTGATATGATTAAAATTCCTCTAATCAGCTTAATCCAACTTAATCTAACCTGCTGGAATACAATCCTAACCTAACCAACTTCAAACAATCTCATTCAATTTCAGCTAGATTTAATCTTAATCGGCTCCGGCTTAGGTCAGCTTCAGTTGATCTAGCTTAACTCTACGGTAGCTCTTCATCCACCCCAATAGTATTTATTGAATCTGATTGGAACTCAATTTCACCGTATCCAATTTTTACCAAACCTAACTTACCTTACACTAATTCCTACTATATTTAAATCACTTCAATTTCACAAACTTAACTAACTTTTCTTAAAAGACAAACCCAACTGAATTACTACTATTAACCCAAGCCAATTTTAGCAACATTCACCCGAGTGACCCCAATTTATCCAATTTCAGCTAATCTCAATGAACTTATTTAACTCAATCTCATACGAGTCACAACTGACATCAAATTCGGTACATATTACAACTTTAACCCATTCTAATCCGTTATATCAACTTGATCTAATTTAAGTTTGGAACTTCAGTAAAGCTAAGATACAGTGCAAATATTTGATGCAGTAAATATCCTAATCATTTTATAAAATGGGCAATTACACGATGCAAACACAACAAATATACTACAAGTTGCTTTATACCTTCACCTGGTGGGTTTCCATCTTGGTCACGCCATTTCCAATCAATTCCCCTGACAACTCTCGCCCCAATTGTCACATGCTTCAACATCTGTGCCCTCAACAACCTCCTCTGCTTCTTTAAGTAAGCCTCAGCCTCCTTGGCGGCCTTTCCAAGGTCCTCACACACGCTCACGACTTGTCCGTAGATTTCAAAGCCGGACAAGCTCAAATAATGGGTCTGTCCGGATGCATTTTTACCAGACTGTTGGATTCGGACGTGTCTCCAGCCCTGGTACTCTTCAGGTGGCACTTCAATAGTCCATGAGCTCGTGGAGCCGGGATCATTCAGAGATGTGTCGTCTGTGTGAGTCAGCAGAGTTGTCCAGCTAACGCCATCTCGTGACATTTGGAACAACCAGTTTCTTAAAGCTGACCTTCCGTATCCCCTAGCATGGCGTAAAGTGTAATAGGTTGGAATTATATACAGTCCTAAATCAATGCTGAACCATGCACGTTTGTCATCGTTTGTGTGACAGTTTAAAGCTGATGTATCCCTTGACAGTATGTCTTCGACTCGTCCGTAGGGCAAATTTCTGCCATCGGAACTGGTAACAGCAACCAAACCGTACTGGGCAGGATTTACCCATTCGGCACTGGTTTTTCCATTGGTGCCAACGAAATATATAACACCATTCTCATCAAAGTCCTGGCTGTATTTAAATGTTTGATATTTTGGGTCTCTTAATTTCTTCAAAAATTTAAAGGTGCTGCGGTCATAATCATACCATTGTTTAGCTACCATTTTTAATAAATATCTTTCTAATTGTCCTACGGTGCTAAGTGGCTCCATTTTTAAGCCCCTTCCGGTTCGATCGATAAGCGTGCTCTCACCAGAAGCCTTTTCTAGTCTAAATCGTAAACGCCTCGTCAATATTTGCAACCCATATCCTGAGCCAGGAGAATCATATAAATAGACCGGCAATTTTTCTATACTTTCTAACACAGCAATCAGCTTATGAATTAATACAGCTATGGAATTTTGCTCTTCATCAGACTTTTCTTTAAAGCACTGTTTAAACAATTGCACTCGCTGCTTCTGCAATTTACTCATCTTATTAGATTTCAAACCTTGATCCCAATAACTGGTCGCAAGTAATGACAATAAAGCTTGAACTAAACCAGAACTATGGAGCTCGTAAGCACTAACAACACCATCTTCTTGCAGAATTTGAGTAAGCTCGTCCAGAGCATTCCTCAATATCTCTTTCCAGGAATTTCCACCATCACGGTTGTTGGTGTACGAGCACTGCTTCTGGCAAGCCCGCTCAATGTGAGCCACAATATTACCTAACTTGGCTACAACGCCCCTGGGCTGCGCTTGTGCAGCCTTGAAATACTGTTCGTGTATTGAGTTGGCTAGGTTTTTTACTTTTTGCTTGGTGGCCTCCATTTTTGATCGCAATCGCTTGCCTCGCTTGTTTGACCACCCTGCTGAAAATTCAGGACCTAAGCATTAAAAATGACGCAGTTGTTAGATTCAATTTCGCACAAAACCTACTGAAGTAAAATTTGCTTTACATGTGTAACAGAGGGACAGCTTTTTCAGAGTGTGTGTTTGAAATTTGATGCTTACCAGTGGAATTTTGCAGATGGCAGACCGAGGGTACAACATAATGTGTTTTTGTTGTTGGCATATCATTTGTTGTATTTTAACACCATTTGTTCTTAAAATAAAATACTGCTAAATCACACTAAATTAAAATTAAATCGCAAAAAAGAATGTTCCTTAAGAGACCAATTTTGATATGGCTTCAGAAAAAAAATTCCTTGTTGTAATTACTTCTAAATTTCAGAACAATAAGTCTAAAATACTTTACATTTAAAGTTTTACAGAAAAGGGTTACATAAAATAAAAAAGGTATGAAAAAATAACCAATTTTTGTATTGCTGCAGAAAACCAAAGCATCCATAAATTTTTCTCCATTTTTCCATTTACCCAAAGTTGTGCCACCTGCAAGTTTTAAAGATTCCAATCGAATACCATCAAATTTTTGACATACTGTATACTAAACAAAGAATATTTTTTTCTTTGAATTTGGTAAGCCTTAACCAACCAGTGCAACTTACACATGCATGTTTATCAAATCAAACGTACCTAGACTAGTTTCAGCCGTGAAAGAGTGTTTGGTGCCACGGTTCGATTCAAAAATAAACCCGGGAAGGTCCTCCCTCAATATGGTGGCTTGCTGTTGACCGTCTGAGTTGTGAATGTGAAGCTCGGCATCTTTACGAGATGTTAGGGACCAATTCCCCACCACTAACCGGGTGGGGCCAGGTTTGGACAATATAGGCTGCGATGTCGAAGTGTTTTTAACTACAGCTCGAGCTCGTTGAAGTTTTTCCAGAAATTCACCTCTGTTCTCTAAACGATTGAAATAAAAGAATTAACTGTGGTGTTCTCGAGATTATGAATACCTATTGGTAGGTTAGATCATTTAATGCGAAAAACTAGAATATGCAACCAGTGAGTCGGAACACAAATTGCAAGCGGTTACGACAGCAGTTTGAAGAATTTAATGATAGACAGAGCGCCTTATTCACATGAAGTAAGCTTCGATACATAGGCAAGAGCAAATAATACACAGAAAAAGCAGACTTACCTTCTGTCGTGAGGGAGTCTGAAGCCCGGCCCTTGCCTATTGACACAAATAAGAACAAGTAACTTGGTATGTTAACACAGCAATAACAAAGGTAGAATTAGCAGTGAAAGTTTACTATGAACGGGGATACAAAGGGGACAAATAAAAATATGCAAGCAATGAGAGTGCTTCCTTTACACATCCTCACGGCAGTGTTGACAAACTGTAAACTACGTGCATCACTACATAATGGTCCTTCCTCTCCACTATTTTCTGACTAATAATGATAAAAATATTAGACCTTCATTTCTTGCTTTAAGTATTTGTATTTCTTTAGAAATCACTAACGAAGATACAATCAACATATTTCCATTTATCGAATTGGTATATCCACTCCACTTAATAATTGATACAAATGTATGTCTACAGTACTGCAATCGGCATAGTCAACTAAAATAATGTTCGTTTAACTTAAGCAGTTGCCTAGTTAACAATTTAATTGTTAGTTTGAGTATCATTTTAATACATTTATCAACCGAGTAAAAGTATTATTGGAATCACACTGAAACATTACTTTAAACATGGTATTATTATTTACAATGAATTCTATACAGAAACAAGAAATTACACAAAGATACAAGAATGTATGCTGTATAATCAAAGCTGAGACCCTGTATAAGGACCTCCGATATAAGCTCTTTCTCAAAAAATTAATACAAGCTCCTAAACAAATTATTTACTAATACCCCCCTTCACATCTGAGACCCTATTTTTTATGATGAGCAGTGGTCCAGCACTTACTTTATTAAGACATTTTCACATAAAATTGGTTTACAACTGGGTGTTCACAAAGGAAATAAATGTTTCACCCTGGTTGTACGAGTAGGTTTTTCTAGAATGATTTCTATTACTGGATCTAGAAATTACTTTTAAGCATTGTCAACCCTACACGTATTTTTTGTTATTAGTTTACTGTCGTCTTTGTTAATTTAAAATCATTGAAACAATATGTTTGTAATATATTGCCAAGAACAATCCACAGTATCAACGTCATAACTTTTTTCATTCAACACCCTTGGAATTTAGTTTACTGAATTCCGAATACAACTGCAAAATTTTTTTTTAAATGGCACTGCATGTCCATGTTTGATTTCTAGTTTGTGAAGTATTTTTCAATAATCTGTTTCTTTCAGCAACGTCACAGGACATTGGGCTAAATAATGTTTGTGACCTTATTTTTAAAGGAAAAATAAAAATACTATTATATTTACAAATTAGTATAGACCACCTTATACATAAAAAAACACAGGGTGTCTACTATTATTTTTTTACTTTAGTTGCTGCTTTGTTTTACTTATGACAATTTTCTTAACTGAAGTAAAATTATAACACAATCAAATATTTGATATTGCGGTAAATTAGTTTTGATCTGCATCAGGAAATATTTACTGTAGAATGCAAACTCAACGCTGTATAGAAATTATAAATACTCCATACTATTCAAGCATGCTATGGCTCCAATTAATGTGGACTGATGATTTTGCACTGTATTTAGATTTTTTTCATCATTGTTATTATTATGCAATTTCAAAAGCTTTTTAACAATATAGCCCAGTAGAAATCGACATTAAATTCGCAAAGCATGATGTAGTTCTGATTTTCTGGTATGTTGTATGGACCGCTTAGGGTAGTGTGAATTCAAATTTGCAACTTCGAAAAACTTGTGCTCGCTGCGCACCACGCGAAAAACTGCGATATTTTGGGACTTTTTTGACATTTGGCTCTAAAAGTCATAAACTATGCGTTTTTCGATAAACAAATCTTAGTACTTTTTAAAGTTAATTAAATTTGCAGCAATTTAAGCCCAACCGCAGCTCTATAAACCCTATAGGGACCAAGCTGTGGCCCTTCGAAGATGGTCCATTTTTCCCGAAAATTGACAATTTTAAGTTTTGCTCCCCTTCGGAGCAAAATATTGGCAAAATCGCTCGTCCTATGAGAAAAGTCATTAAAAGTAAAGTTGTAGTACATTTAATTTGCTTTCATTAAAGCACAGAACGAAGTCTGTGAGACTAATAGTTCACTCACAATCTCGAAAGAACGAAAAGATGGTAAAAATTGATTTTTCAAGTAATGAGACAAATCTCTTTTAATACATATTTGTGTGTATAGTAAAGTCGACCGCACGTCAGGCGTAACACTTTGGACTTTGTAGCGGCCGCACGGAGAATGCGCGCCATAGTAGTCAGAGTTCAGTTTATACTGGTGGTGTTACGCGTGATGTGCTGTCGATCGTACCAAAGGAAATGGCATAAAATCATGTATAAACGATAATTAACTTTTTAATTTTCAGACTTGGTTAATTAACAAAAGTATATAATTCGGAAAAGTAGAAAAAGAACAGGTTTTAAATTAAAAACTTATACATATACGAGCCCTAACAACTATATATTCGGACAGATCACGTATTCTTAAAGAATATTCTGTAATTTGACATATGAGGTATTTTGAAAACTTTTGTGATAAAAATGCTGTACAGTATAAGTACCTCAACTTATTTACAAACGTTGTGTACAAGTGATACCTTTTTTGAACTACTACAATAATTTGTTTTAAAGACAAGTATTTTGGTTGACAACTAAATGTTCGGACATGTTAGTCATTCTTCGTGATTACAGGCAGGCGGCTGCGATAATTTTTTTTAATATAGTTTTCCTGTCATTTTGGTATGTGTTTGGCACTTTGTGTCTTACAAATCAATAGTTATGGTTCGAGGGACACCAACACCGCGATTAATTCGTGAAACTGTAATTAAAGAATACCATAGGGGCAATTCTATGCGTAAAATTGCTCAAAACTTGGGTTTAGCCAAATCCACAATAGCAGACATTATTCACAGATTTGGAGAAACCGCAGATATTAACATCAAGGGTAAAAGCACTGGCCGTCCCAACCTTGTAACTCCTAGACAACAACGAAGATTAGTTAAGAGTTTGTAAAAAATTCAAGAAGGGCTACCCTACATGAAATAAGTGCACTGTGGAATGCTGAAACGGGCTTGAGACTTTCACGAGAATGCTGCCGAAAATGGATTCACAAGTCTGGTCTTGGATTTTATAAGGTATACAAAACAAAACAAGCATTCAAAACTTTTACTGAATTCAAATTATTTAGGCTAAGGAGAAACCACTCTTAACCAACCGTCAGAAAAAGAAACGGTTAGCGTGGGCGAAAGACAAAGCTAACTGGACTCGCGACGATTGGTATAAAATCATATTTAGTGACGAATCCAAGTTCGACATCTGCGTTGGGGATTTTCGAAGATGAGTTGTAAGATCGCGAGACGAAGCCTTCCACAAAGACTGCCTTAAACGCACAGTAAAGTTTCCTCAGGGACAAATGATTTGGGGGTGCATGTCAGCATATGGTTTAGGAAGACTGGCGTTCATAAAGGGTACAGTGAATGCACTATATTATCAAGATTTGTTAGAAAGAAGCTTGTTGCCGAGCATACAAAGCTTACATCCGATGGAAATTTCATATTCCAGCAAGATGGGGCTTCGTGCCATACCGCCAAAACCACTCAAAATTTGTTGTCTGACCATCACATTACCGTATTAGACTGGCCATCAAATAGTTCCGATCTCAATGTTATTGAAACGCTGTGGCACAAAATGAAGCAGAAATTACGTGATAATCCTCAACGTACGCTTCCTACCTTGAAAGCAAAAATTCAAGAAATATGGGATTCGTTCACCCCTGAATTTTGTAAAAATCTCGTTGCTACCATGCCTGGTAGAATTAAGGCTGTAATCAAAGCCAAAGGAGATGTTACACCTTATTAAAAGAACAGTGTCCGAACATTTAGTTGCCACATTAATTACGCATTTATTGTTACTTTTTAATGGATAAACATTGTTATATAAATTTATCATGAGCTTTTATTAAAAACGACATACAATAATATTATTAAAGCAATAAGCGTTCATAGAAACATTCAATAAAATATTTGAGTTGGCTTTTGCGTCCATTTACTAGAAAAATTAGTAGTGTCCGAATATATAGTTGTTAGGGCTCGTATTAGTTGTATGTACATGTATATTTGGACAAATTCAGACTTTCAGACCAATCAGCCGTAATCCTTTCTATTGAAAGCAATGGAGAAGGTACTGGATAGGGATATCAGGGAAGAGGCCTTAACGGTCAACCCTATTAGTTGTAACTAACATGCCTACCGTAGAGGTAAATCCACGGAAACTTTGTGGACAGAGTGGAAAAGGCATTGGAAGACAAACAAATTGCACTATATGTATTTCTTGACATTGGGGGTTCTTTCGAGAATACGCCGATTGAGACACTACCTAGTTAGAAGTTTGAAAAGCAAACAAGTGAACCCCACAACAACTAGATGGGTAAAAGCAATGCTCTCGAACCGTACTGCCAAGGTAGCCGCCCACGGAACAAACCCTGAAGTTACTACCACACGAGGCTGTCCGCAAGGAGGCGTCCTCTCGCCCTTACTATGGACCCTTGCTGTAGATCAGCTCCTGCATAAGATGGCAGAAGCCAGGATGGACACTCTAGGTTACGCTGATGACCTGGTGATCATTGTCCGGGGATTCTGTCAAAGTACGATCTCGTACCTTATGCAAAGAGCAATAACCATGATACTTTAGCGCTGATAAGGAATAATTTATGCATACTCACAGGGCATTGCGGCCTGAACAAACACATGTTCAACCTCAACCTCCGGGACACTAGAGTGTGCAGGTTCTGCCAAGAAGCAGATGAAACACCCATGCATCTCTTGTGTGAGTGCGGCCTACTGATACGTTCTTTCGAGATTGTGAGTGAACTATTAGTCTCACAGACTTCGTTCAGTGCTTTAATGAAAGCAAATTAAAAGTACTACAACTTTACATTTAATGAATTTTCTCATAGGACGAGCGATTTTGCCAATATTTTGCTCCGAAGGGGAGCAAAACTTAAAATTGTCAATTTTCCGGAAAAATGGACCATCTTCGAAGGGCCACAGCTTGGTCCCTATAGGGTTTATAGAGCTGCGGTTGGGCTTAAATTGCTGCAAATTTAATTAACTTTAAAAAGTACTAAGATTTGTTTGTCGAAAAACGCATAGTTTATGACTTTTATAGGAAATAATGTCAAAAAAGGACCAAAATATCGCAGTTTTTCGCGTGGTGCGCAGCGAGCACAAGTTTTTCGAAGTTGCAAATTTGGATTCACACTACCCTAAGTGGTCCATACAACATACAAAAAAATCAGAACTACATCATGCTTTGCGAATTTAGCCTTTTTTAGTGTCGATTTCTACTGGGCTAATATTTTTAATTTTTAATACATACTGTAGTGTCATGTAGTTCATAATCAAATACTTTCATGGCTACTGCATAAAACTATTATACAATTACTTTTATTTCTTAAAAATATTTTTGCATGTCTTGTTAGCCATTAAAATCTGATCCTTGTGTGTGTATAAGAGTAATTTCATCTTATCTGGCATGATGTTCATACATCTTGGCATAAATCCAGAAGATTGTTAAATTCCATATTAAAAATTCAACAATAATGTACCAAGTCATAAGTAAACTATTGGAAATTCTCAGTATGCGCACATGATGCCACTTGGAGAACAAACAAAAACATAACCTGATCCTACAAGCGTTATGTCAATGGTATCTACGCGACGTCACAATTGGAAAGGTAAAAACTATAATAAACCCATAAATTTGTATTAAAATGAGGATATATTTTAGTTGTCTTTCTAAGTATGGCCTCACACATACCATTGACATATTGCATGTACTACAAGGTGCTCTATACCCTTCAAATAGTCACATACTCCTCCCATTTTTGATTGACAAGTATCTTAACCTTAAAAACAAATAACAGTTGCAGTGAAACATTTGTCAGTTTTACCAGAGTTAGTAAGAAAACAATAACTGAAACCAGAAAAATGATTACCAGTTATAATTTTATTGTTTATCTGGTTTTATAGTTGATGTTGATTTGAAAGAGCGAGTTCTAGGACGCGGTTTTCCAAGCATCTCTATGCATTTAGGCCATATATGGCCCATTGTACACCGTAACTAAGAATTTTGCCTATCTGGGGTAATTCCAACTCCAGTAGTGATTTTTAAGTCTCATATAAGTTGCAACCTTGTAACAATCATTTTTGGCCACCCAATACTTTTAATCTCCCATTCCTGATTGCATTGCTATTTCACGGCAAAACCTACATTTACTAAGCTGCACAACATCGTTTGCTTTTACTGCCTACAAAAATCAAATCCAAACATGCAATAGTAGCAATAAATACCAATTTATATTAACGTTTTTTTAAATAAATAAAGTCAGTCTATTACAGTAGAAGCAATCCAATCCTATTACCATACACAATTAACGAATGACCCAAAAAATCTCAACTATGCCGTATTTCAACCCACAATTTTCATTCAAGATGAAATGCATTCTACATGTTGGTGTCAAAACATGCTAAAAAGGAACTGTAAGCAAAAATCTGATGGGACTAAAACAAATCTGTGTACTCACCAGACGTATCGGCACCTCCCTCTGGTGACCCACTCGAATACATAGTGGCTAATTTACCATCAAGAATAAACCGGAACCAGCCATTAGATCCATTTGACAATTCCAATGCTGCAGCATCCGACCATATGTAGAGACAGTCTCGTCCTCGACAGATACACCAATCGCGCCAATGGTAAGCCTTGCCCGGTAAAATTTCTTTTGCATCTTCTACTACCTCAGCAGCTTCCAATAAAACTAAATAAGTGTGTGTTAAAACATTTCTATATTTTTTTTTCGGATGTTACCTTGATCAGAGGTGTTTTGTTCGTTTTCCTCGTTGGGTTCGGGTGCCTCAGAGGGGCCTGCCAAGGCTTGCACTTTAGAGAACACGCCAAGACGAGCAAAGTGATCCAAAAATATGTCCTGGGCTTTGATCATGAGGTCTTGGATGATGGCTAGTACGACCAAGTGCCCATCTTCATCCTCCTAGTAATCAAAAGTGCATTGCGTTTAGGAAATCATTTCAGTGGCATACAATTCTTGAGGTTAATTAAAAAATAAAACTTAAACCACGACTTTAGTTACAAGCTGTGTTGTAAGTGCCAGAAAGTTTTCGTGTGGAGGAAAAATTTGCGAATTTCCCTATTTAAATTTCTCGCCCATGTTTGTCAATTTGTAAACTCGCTACACAAAGACTGAGATGTTAAAAATGAATTCTGTTTAATACTACATTTTTTAAGGAAAACAATATAATTAATACATACAGCACATTCACTTTTGTAATGGTAAATCGTTTCTATATTTTTCATTAATACCAATCTTTGACAGTTTCAGTTCAAAAAAAAGTTTAAGAATTTGATAAGCAAGTTACATATTTTATTGTTTTGAGCAAATGATATATTTGTATATAAAGTAACACAATAATAGTTAATTTTTAAACTTTGAACTTTTCGCCAGTTTCCTTTTTTTTAATGAATAAAGAATTATTCTTTCTAAATATCTAAAAAAAAAGAACGTTTCACAGACGGTACTAATAAACATACATAAGTTGAACAATTTAAAACATCAATGTGTATATATTGTATTGTTTCATTTAAATAATATAATATATATTTATAATTAATACACACATTTATTTTTTAAATTGTTTAACTTCTACATTTATCATTAGTTCCACGAAAGCTTCTTTTTTAATAAAAGAAAACTTTCAAAGGTTGGTTCTAATAAAAAAAACCCGAATTTTAACAATGTTCAAAAGTGTATGTGTTTGTATTATATTGTGCTGAGTAAACAATATTAAAATGTTTTACTTTTGTTTAGTTGCGGTTTTAAGTAAGAAATTATTAAATTAGTTTGCGAGATGCCTTGAAACATGTTATAGGCTATTTTTCAAAAAAGATTACAAAATCAAATCACTAGCAATTGTTAAATTTTGTAATGCTAAGTAATTAACAAATACCAACAGATTATCCCAACATATAGTACAATGCAAACGTGCTCCATTAGACACACACAATACTTTCAAACTGCTGGAACAGCCAACAAATTATTAAAACAAAATCAATTATTACACAAGAAACAAAATAATTATAACTTATTGATACAGTATTACACGAAACTAATTAAAAAAGTTGTGGCAAGAGTTATTGGTACTGAATGACAGATTTAAAATGCAACTAAAAAGCCTTGTTCAGTTTTAAATTTAAAAAAATATATTAGGTTTCCTGATTGGTAAATTAACCATCACTATATTTGACAACAATATCAAACCATTATCAAAATCTTTGAAATATTTAAAGAATTGCCAGCAGTTTCCAAAACATTTCTAGGAAATCTTTCAAATGCCATTTCTGGAAAACTTACAACACTGATTACAAGTGTCTACTTTTTGGTGAAATTGCAAAGATCCATACCAGCGGGAACTTTGGAATTCCAGTAACAAAATAAAATGCAAATATGCAGCAATTGCAAGCAGGCACATAAAAGTGACAAATGTAAAACAAAAACAAATACATAACTAAGAAGCTGTGTGACCAAAGCAAATTAGCGATAAAAACACACAAGGTAAGTACAAAACATAGGGGGACAAAATAAACTAACCATAGGTGGAGGACATTGAATTATGTGCCTGCCATGCAAAGTATTGCGCAAGAACACAGCGAGCGGGGTCACTACGGTGTAGCTGCGTGTACTTGGCCAGCAGTAACTGATCTGCAAAATGTAGCATTATCAGGACAAGGCAAAGCTACACGCACGGTAGTCTAATTCCAACAGAATTCACAAAAACGGTACACAAAAAATAGTCGCTTCTTAACCAAAATAAAATCAATGAAGAAAAATAATAAAATTAAACAGATTAAATAATACCAACTGCGATTCCCAAGCTTTACAATAACCACAAACCCATGGAGACGCCACACGCACAGGCGACCAAATCAAAATTGTGTTTTAAATAAAGTTTGGGAAACACCAACTTTAAGAAACCAAGTCAAAATACATACCTCATTGTCTAAAACGATGGCAATAACTTCAACCAGTTGAGTTCCAAAATTGTTAGAAGCCGACTCAGACGTGCACAGTTCCTCCAACAAGCTTGGTTGGATGTAGTGAATCATCTTCTTGATGAGTCCCAAACTTGCTTTGCGCACAGAGGCCAGCATTGTAGATTGTAAAGTAGCACAGAAAACCGGCAGTAATCTACGGAGGTATAGCGGAGCCATTTCTGGATCACCACGGGGTTCAATTTGATCATCATTGTCAGATTCTGATCTCCTCTGCCTGTCTTTGTCTAAGGGTATCATCCATTCTCCAGGTGACTGTAGGATAGCTGCTACTTCACGATGGCCTAACCATTAAAGAAAATTAATTCTAAGAAGATGCATTTTTTTAAGCCTAGCTTACGGAAAGTGATTTTACTTCAAGTTTAATAAAATACCACAAATGCAAAAAAAAATTACTATGTTTAACATATTTGCTATAAATTATAGTTACATATCGAGGATTAATTTGGAAGAATTCGTTACATAAATTTATGAGATAAGTTAAAGATGGTTTAGATCTACAATTGGATTCCTGAATCGAGAAATCTTCTTGATATGCAAAATGCTTGGCATATATAAAAAAATATCAACCTCGACATGTCAGTACTAAAGACATGTAAAATCTGTTTTACAAGGGGACCCTACGGCAGTCGGATTTTTGTAATTTTTCCTACTTATGGTACGTGAAGCTCAGACCTAGAAAATTAATTTCCCAAAGCCATTCGGCGCCATATTCAGAAGTTCTTGAGAAAATCGACTTTGAAGTTTTTCGAGCGCTTTATGAGCACCAAGGGTGGGAGTTCGTTCGAACAGAGCGCGTGGCTCACCCGGTAGCGCTCGAGTCCAGTATTCGCGAGGACGCTGGTTTGAATCTCACTTCGTTTTTTTAATGCCATGCAAAATTGTATGCTTGATACAGAAATAAGGATCCTGTTGTCAAACAATACTCGAGATATGTACATATATTTCAAATATGCTAAATTACTGCCCGATATCTACCACTGTATACTTAATATCTTAAAAGTATACGCCTGCTACATCAAAAACTATGTAAGGCATATAGAATGTACTTCAGATATCTAAAATTACAATTCTGATATGAAAATTATATGGTTGATATATCAAATACATATTTCGAACGTCTCAAATATATAAAAAATTGAAGTTCAGGTAGTTAAAACATAATTCAGATAGATGATACTGTTCTCAGTATCGTGAAATGTATTTGAGCTGTCTAATATACATTAAGGACAGAAAATAATTGGGAAAAAATAAAAAATAGCTTACTGAACGCAGCAGAACAAGTATTAGGGGAGAAAAACACGAATAAAGCAGGAAGAGATTGGTTCGATCAAGAGTGTAATGAAATCAGAAAACAAAAAAACTCTGCAAGACTAAATTGGATAAACACAAACCAAGAACATAATAGGAGAATATATGAGTTACAACGGAATAAAACAAATGCAACATATAAAAAGGAGAAAACGATTGGTTAAAGGAGAAATTGGAAGAGATTGAAGAAGACAGAAGTAATAACAACTTAAAACAATTTTACAAGAAAATAAAAGCACCAACCTAACGTTTCACAAAAACAAGAAGATTAAAAGATACCAACGGAGTTACAAAATATGACAACACGGAAATGATAAAAATCTGGAAACATTATTTTAATGGAATGTTGGGTGTAGAAGCCACTACCGCAGGCCATGAAAACAAGGGAAATAATGAAAAAACCAAAAGAGAAAATCCTGAAGTAGAAGATATAATAAATTGCCCCACTGAAGAAGCGATTCGAAAAGAAATAAAAAGAACCCACGACAGGAGAAGCCAAAGTAGCAGCAGAGCTTCTGAAATATGGAAGCGAAACAATCCAAACGTAAGTATGTAAACTTATCCAAGAAATATGGACACAGAATAAAATGCCGCTCGAATGGGATAAGGGGATATTAACTCCAATCCATAAAACGGGAGATAGAGAAGAATGCAGAAACTATACACTAATAACGATTCTTAATACCACATATAAAATCCTAGCAAACTGAAAAAATACTGGAGAACTATCAAAGCGGCTTCAGACCAGGGAAATCAACTTTAACTGCAATACACACTACAGAGCAAATTTACGAAAAATCCAAAGAATATAACAAGGAACTACACATGATTTTTATGGTTTTCTGAAACGCGTTCGACTCGATAAACAGAATTGAAGCGATACAAGAATTAAGAATGTTGGGAGTCCCAGTGAAACTTGTAAAAATTCTGGAAATGACATTAAAAAATAATAAAGGCAAAGTAGGATTCCAAGGATTAGTATCAGACGAATTTAGCATTAACAAAAGAGTGAAGCAAGGAGACCCAATCTCCCAAACACTGTTTAACCTAGTCCTTGAATCCATTTTAAGAAAAACAAACCTAAATAGAAAGAATATAATAGAAAATGGAATGCAAATAATAGCCTACCCCGACGACCTAGCAATTATTGGAAATGCAAAAAAAGACTTAATAAGAGCAGTTGAGAAACTAGACACGCAGGCACAAAAGTTTGGGTTACAAATAAACGAAGGCAAAACAAAATACATGAGAATTACAAGGGACAAACAAAAAACTGTAAATCCTATAAAAATAAAAAAAACTACAAGTTTGAAGAAGTATTTCACTTCAACTACTTAGGAGCAGTGATAGGACAAACGGGAAAAGATAGAATAAAAGAAAGAATCCTAAAAGGATACCAAATCTTCGGCATCAATAGAAAACTACTGGAGTCCAAAACGATCAGCAAAAGAACAAAAATTCAAATATAAAAGACCTTGATCAGACCAGTTATCTCTTACGCGCTGGGGAAACAACAACCATAAATAAAAAGAAGATAAAAGTACTGGAAAGGAAGATAATGAGAACAATACTGGGACCAGTCCTCACAAGAGTGGGACAAAAGAGAGTACAGAAAAATGTAGAAATAGAAAAACAATTAGATGGAGAAAATATATCTAGACATATAAAAGCAAGAAAACTAGAATCGGTGGGTCATATTATGAGAAGAAATAAGAAGAAAATATCCAAGAGAATAACAAACTGGACCCCCCCAAGGCCAAGAGCAAGAGGAAGACCAAGAAGTAGATAGTGGAATCGGGCGGAGGAAGATATAAAAACATTGAAAATTAAAGATTGGAAAGTAAAATGCAAAGAACGGAAAGAAAGGAAAAAAATTACAAAAAAAAAAACTGGGACTAACAAAGATTTGTAAAACATATGTACAAGAGGTGTAATCCACCTCTTTAAATGGATTAAAGAGCGTTTCGCCAGCCATAATCCCCCGAGATTGAACGGCTCTGATGATGATGAATATACATTGAAGATGCATATCTCTTAAGAAATATAACAAAAATCTGTGACATAGGGTGATGATTATGATTATTATATAACTTCTAGAAATCTCACATACGCTTTCTTTTTCTGTAGTTACTCGAACATTTCTTCGTGTTTGTGTAAATACATCCATATGCATATTAACTTATTATGTTTCTTTTTCACTATATATTTTTATAAACATCAAGTTTGGCGACCGGGTGGCGCAGTGGGCGAGAGTCCGCTTCGCAACCGGTTGACCCGAGTTCGACTCCCGTTGTGGCCCGAATTTTAATTAATTCTGGAGCAGCGGGAGTGACTCGGTAGCATAGTTGGGGGGGTTTTATAAGGGTGGGGCATGTTAGACTCGTGCATAGCGCTACGTGCGCTGATCCGAGGTAAGCGGGGTGGGATGAGAATCGTGGAGTTGCTATGGCAACTCCACGATTCTTT